>CATIWM010498817.1:0-26657 GCA_949671775.1 Mallotus repandus
CTTTGTAAGCATGAACTTGTTATTGGTTTACCAAAACTTGAATTCACAAAGGATAAGCCTTATGATGCTTGTCAAAAGGGAAAACAATCCAAGTCTTCATTTAAGCTTAAAAATGTTGTGTCAACATCTAGGCCACTTAAACTTATACATATGGATTTGTTTGGTCCAACTAGAGTTGCTAGTCTCGGTGGAATGCACTATGCATATGTATTAGTTGATGACTACTCTAGATTTACTTGGGTGTGTTTTCTTGCTCATAAGAATGTTGCTTTTAAAGATTTTAAAAATTTTGCAAAAAGAGTTCAAAAAGAAAAAGGCTTTTGTATTTCTTCAATTAGAAGTGATCATGGAACCGAATTTGAAAATGAATTTTTCAAAACCTTTTGTGATGAAAATGGCATTTCATATACATTTTCATCTCTTAGAACTCCTCAACAAAATAGGGTAGTTGAAAGGAAAAATAGAACTCTTATGGAAATGGCTAGAATAATGCTTCATGAGTATAATTTGCCTCTATACTTTTGGGCGGAAGCCGTTAACACATCTTGCTATATTTCAAATAGCGTTTTCAAAAGACCGATTTTAAATAAAACTTCTTAAGAACTTTGGAACAATAGAAAACCCAAAATCTCATATCTAAGAGTGTTCAGATGCAAGTACTTTATATTAAACACCAAGGATAATCTTGAAAAATTTGACTCTAAAGCCGTTGAAGGAAATTTCCTAGGCTACTCCTCCTCTAGCAAAGCATATAGAGTATTTAATAAAAGAACTTTGGTTATTGAAGAATCTATGCATGTTATTTTTGATGAATTAAACTCACTTGATCCTAGAAAGGATTTTTGTAGTGTTGATGATGATGTAGGTGAACTTGTGGATACAAATGCTCAAGAAGAAAATGAGAGCAAACCTTTGGAACTTGAAGGTCCAAATAAGGAAGAAAGTGAGGAGGTGCCTCAATCTACCTTAAAGGAGGATCTTCCAAAGGATTGACAATTTAAGAAAGCACATCCTCAAGATCTCATCATCGGTAATACTACACAAGGGGTAATAACTCGTTCTAAACGTAAGTCTATTGTTAATTTAGCCTTCATTTCTCAAATTAAACCCAAAAATATCGATGATGCTTTATGTGATGAATTTTGGGTCTTTGCTATGCAAGAAGAGTTAAATCAATTTGATAGAAACAAAGTTTGGACTTTGGTTCCTAGACCGAAACATCATCCTATTATAGGCGCCAAATGGGTGCTTAGAAATAAGATGAATGAACAAGGTGTCATAACTAGGAACAAAGCAAGACTAGTAGCTAAAGGTTATAATTAAGAAGAAGACATTGATTATGATGAATCCTTTGCCCCCGTTGCAAGGTTAGAATCTATTAGAATGCTACTTGCATTTGCATCTTATATGTATTTTAAACTTTATCAAATGGATATTAAAAGTGCATTTTTGAATGGTTTTATTGAAGAAGAGGTTTATGTTGAACAACCTTCAGGTTTTGAAAATTTTGATTTTCCAAATCATGTGTTTAAACTCTGAAAAGCATTGTATGGATTGAAACAAGCTCCAGGAGCTTGGTATGAAAGGTTGAGCAAATTTCTATTAGAAAAAGGCTTCTCTAAAGGAAAAGTTGATACAACACTTTTCATAAAAGAATCCAAACATGATTTGCTAATTGTTCAAGTTTATGTTGATGATATTATATTTGGTGCTACTAACCATTACTTGTGTGAGGAATTTTCTAAGTTAATGCAAGGAGAATTTGAGATGAGTATGATGGGTGAACTCAAGTTCTTCCTTGGGCTTCAAATTAAGCAATGCAAAGATGGGATTTTCATCAATCAAACCAAGTATGTTAGAGACATTCTCAAGAAGTTTGGAATGGATGAAGTCAAATCAAGTAAAACTCCAATGAGTTCCACTACCAAACTCAACAAAGATGAGAATGGAAAACCGGTTGATGAAAAATGATTTAGAGGTATGATCGGATCCCTTTTTTATTTAATTGCTGGTAGACCCGATATCATATTTGCTACTTGCTTGTGTGCTAGATTTCAATTCAGTCCTAGGGAGTCCCACTTGAATACAATCAATAGAATTTTCAAGCATTTAAGTGGAAGTTTACATTTAGGACTTTGGTATCCTAGAAGTTCATCCTTTGACTTGGTTAGTTATTCGGATGCGGACTTTACTGGTAATTTACTAGATAGAAAGAGCACTTCTAAAACTTGTCAAGTTTTAGGACAATGTTTAGTTTCTTAGTTTAGCAAGAAACAAGTTTCGGTTGCCTTGTCCATTGCAGAAGTAGAATATGTTGCTGCAAGTTTATGTTGTTCACAAGTATTTTGGCAAAAATAATAGTTAATGGACTATGGCATTAAACTTGATCACATTCCAATCAAATGTGGTAATAGAAGTACTATAAACCTTAGCAAAAATCCCATTCAACATTCTAGAACCAAGCATATAGATATTAGACATTATTTCTTGCGTGATCATGTTCAAATTTGTGATATCTCACTTGAGTTTGTTGATACAAACAATCAACTTGCAAATATTTTCACCAAACGTCTCAATGAAGAGAGATTGAACTTTATCAAGCATGAACTAGGCGTGATTGATGGTTCTAGTTTGGCTTAATTGTTTGTTTAAATTAATGAATTTATGGTTGGACTTGTTTTCATGTGAAATCATGTTGTGCTTATCATATTGCCTTTATTGTTTTAGGTAATTGATATGATTTCTTTTAAATGTTTAATTTTGATCTTAACATTTTTATTGATTACTGAATTTTTTTTTAAAAAAAGAAGAGCAACAAGGATATTCTTGCTCATACATTCCTCCCTAACAAGACTAACTTCTTTTGATGTCCTTTTTTCGTTGTTTGCTCATCAGTATCTATGTGGTTTATTTTGAGTATGTTTTTAGTTTCTGAAACTTTGAGCTGTTAGTTTTTATTTAATATTATTTTGTGTTAGTTTATGTTTGGTTGATTTTCGGTTTATGAGCTAGGAGCTGTTAGTTTTTGTCATTAATATTTCTTGTTTACAATTGATATTTCAAATATCAATGTACTCATATCTTTTTATTAATGCAATCTTATTTTTCTTAATTCCTGTTTCTTTAATTCTTTTTTATTTTTCCAAAGGGGGAGAAAAATTTAAGTTTGCTTAATTCTTTTTGTGATTATTATTTATTTCCTTGTTATTTGTTACATGCATTGTAAGTGTGTCTAGCTTTTATGTTAATTAATGATCATGTTATCATGTTTTTAATATTTGTGATGCTAAGCCTTGTTTTTGCTTACTTGCATAATTTTATTTAGTCTTTTACAAAAGGGGAGAAATGTTTTTTAAGTTGAACTTTCATGTTTTTCATTGTTTTAGTTCTTGATCTTTAAAATGCTACATATACTCTTTTGTGATGCATTATCCTAGTAAAATTTTTCTTCTATCATATTTATGTTTTTTAAATATTTTGTCAAGTATTTAATGTTGTTTTAACAAAAGGAGATAAATTATAAATTTATATTTCTTATCATGCCAAATAAGGGAAAAAATAAAGAAATATATATTTCTCATTAATTTTTAGTTATTGGTCTTTTGTTTCCTTTAGAACTAAGCTCTACATAATCATATGATAGTTAAGTTTATTTCAACATAAATGTTATATGTACTATTTTGTGATGCATTATCTTTGTAAAATTTGTCTTCTACCATGTTTTTTTTTCTTAAATATTTTGTCAAGTATTTAATATTGTTAGTTTTTAACAAAAGAAGATAAATTTTAAAATTTATATTTCTTATCATGCCAAACAAGGAAAGAAAGAAAGAAATATATATTTCTCATTAATTTTTATTTATTTTAATTTCTTACTCCTTCTAGTTATTATTTTTATAATATGCATAAATTTAGGGGGAGTAAAATTAATTCAAATTATCACACACTTCACTTTATATTATTCTCTCAAACTCAAAATAAGTTTGTCAAAATAAAAAAGGGGAGATTGTTGACCTTAGCAATAATCAATCTTGATTTTGATCTTAACAAACTTAATTTTGAGTATTTAATTTATTTGTTTAAGTGTGTATAAGTTACGACTCAATTCAAGTATGGTCACGACTGGGATTGATAAGCATGCTTTTGAGCTAATTCAACCTTTGAGATTCAAGGAAGCTTTTGACATCCTTAGAGCTTTATAATAAGAAATTTGTCTTCTTAACATTTAAGTATACATCTTAATATTTTTTAATTGAGCTTACTTGTCAAAATCCAAGCTCATTTGGATATGAAAATCTTAAGTCAAAGTCAGCATATGCAGCTTTCATTTTAAGTTGAGCAGCTTTTAGTGTTTCAGCAATCTATTGAAATACAGATTTCCAATTGAGCTGATTAAAAGTGATATGGAAAGATAAGACAAATGTCTAAAAATTTTATGAAGAAATTTTAGGCTAATTTGATCGTCTTCAATCCCTCTCACGAGCACCTCACGAGCCAGTCACGAGCTGTCCCCTTTAGATGGTCATTTTGAGCTATTTCAGCTCTTTTGGTCTGAGCCGCTTACGAACTACCCTCATAATCCTGAGCAGCTTGTGAGGAGCAATCTTGACAGCATTCAATGGATATTTATGAATGCAATGGCTACATTCTTGTTGCTTATGAGCTAGAGCATGCTCCTCACGATCGTGAGCGTCATTTCAGCTGCAAAAAGTCCAAGATTATTAAAAAATAAATTATAGATGTTAGAGACTTATTTGATACATCCAACATCTATATTTTTGAGTGTTTATCTATATAAACACCTCCTTGAGTTCAATTGAAGGTTTAAGACACTTGATTATTCAAATTCTCTCCTAAGCATTCAATTAAGCTCTTAAATTCTCTCTTAAACAATTTCTATATTTATATAACTCTTGTGAGAGTTGGTGAGTGTTAGAATAGATATTCTTGTTCTTCTATTTTCTGGGTTTGAGAAAATGGGAAGTGAGATTCTATTCTAAATGAATTGGTTTAAGTGTTTAGCCATTAAAACATTTGGGTTTCAGTTTTAGAGTGAGCCTAGAAAACTCTTGATTGTAAGGTTGAAAGAGTGAGCCTTAAACTCTTTTGTAATCTCAATCTTGTGAATAAGATTGTGGGTGATTGAAAAATCCTAACTAGGGGATAAGTTAGGTGGAGACGTAGGATTATTTTTGAATATGAACTCCTTAAATCATTATGCTCTTCATTCTTCCTTCTCAACATTCTTTAAATTCTTGTTTATTTGTTTTTAAGTTTTGATTTTTATTTGGTAGCGCTATTCACCCCCCTAGGGCTCTTTCAACTTGTTTATTCCATCTTGAGTTTTCTATTATATATGTCAATTTTATTATCCCCTGCTGATAATTAAAACCCAAACCACAAATCCTAGGGCAAGGAATTCACCATTGAATATGTGTGTGGGAGAAATAAGGGTGGAGATACCGTTTAAGTCCTTTATGTTTGCCTCTTTATTAGGTGTAAATAGAGTACATGTTTATTTCTTTCTTTATTATAGTGAATCTGCATCTCATGCATGCACGTCATGCATAAGTCTAACCTATGATGGTTGTAGATATAGATTCACAGCAGTCTTTTGCTTGGACATAGTCAGACACTGGTCGCCTAGTTAGAATTTCTAGAGAAACAACAATGGCAGAATTTGATGCTAAAACTTTCAAAGAACAGTTGAAAGTAGAAATGGCCGAACAGACCCAGACAATTATGCAGGAAATTATGGGGGAGATGATGGGACCAACTAGACAGAAACAACTTACATCTCAACACCCACTGCCATTAGATCTTGATGCTGAAAACTCCAGAAGGTAACAAATAGAGGATGACCAAGAAACCTTATTAGTAGAACCTATATGGACACTTCAGAGAATGTGGAAAAGACTGACTGGGCCAAGAATATGACCAAGACCATGGATTAAATCCCAATGATGATGAAGGAGAAAGGGATAAATGCTCCTATAGACTATGCTGATTTAGACTTGGATGAGGGTGATGATCCACTCCCCCAAAAATTCAAGTTCCCTGATATAAAGAAGTACACCGGTACTAATGACCCCCATCTATATTTTAAGTAGTATGTAACTCACATGAAAATAACTGGCTTGACCAAGGCACAGATTATTAAGCAATTCCCTTTGTGTCTGGAAGGAGCACCAATCAGATGGTATTACACTTTGGAATCCCATGTCCAAGCTGACTGGAAAGAATTATGCTCTATGTTTGTAAAGTAGTATGGCCTCAACACTCAAATGGAAGTATCTTTAAGAAACTTACAGAATACTAAGTAGTGATTCAATGAGTCCTTCGCTGATTATCTAACTAGGTGGAGAGGAAAGTTGGCACAAATAAGGCACAGGCCTACTGAGACTGATGAGCTAGTGATAGCAACAGAAGGATGCGTACTTCCACTTTCCAAGAAGCTAAGGGACCTTGGAATTTGAAACTTTGAAGAGTTGTATAGGTTTGGGATACAGAAACAATCTGATTTGGCACAAGAAAAGAAGTTCTTTAGTGGAAGATCTAGGGGCAAAGGGGCAGTTGGCTTTAGTAGCAATGTGTAGATCAATGCTATAACGCAACCTCGAAGACTCTCTAATTTGGAAAGTCCTCTCTCAAAGGTCTTAGAGAAGCTGATTGAGAATAATCTGCTGCAACCCTTAGCTCCTAGACAACCTTTACCAAATGCTAACCCAAAGCTCTTCTGTAAATTTTACCAAACAATTGGACATGACACTGATAACTGCTCCTGATTAAAATATGAGATTCAAGATTTGATCAATTCAAGTAAAATAACTGACCCCAAAACCAGAAAACTAAAAATACCCAAACAACCCTCAACCCAACTACTGAAATGTACCTCCACCAAATGCACCCATCCTTATGATCAACACTGGCTTAACAGAGGAACAAGTCTTTAACTCCTTTGCCAATGCCACACCTACACTACCAAAATCTGAACTAAAAAACCTGAATCTGAGTGAGCATTCTGTGGAGCTTAATGTGAACATTTTGGACATTTAGAGTTTCGATGATGAAGAAGGAGGAGCGGTTGATCTGTGGAACAATAATGGGGAAAGGAAAATCCAACCGGTTAGGAAGGTTGAAAAGAGGAGAGAAGAAGCAAAACTTATTGAGTTTGAAGATAAAAAGTGGACTCAAAAGAAGAACCAAAGAACGTTGTGAAAGCTGATGAAGCAAAGAAGAATGAGAAAGTTGTCAAAAGTGTTTGGGAATTACTTATGCCTTCTAGAGCCCATCAAGAAGCACTAGTTATGGCCTTAGACCACAAGAAGTCCCCACAAGTTATACTTTTGATCAACTAGTGGACTCATTAATGGAGAGCCCTCAAAAGCTATTATGTTTACCGATGATGATTTACCTTTGGAGGGTAGGGACCACCACAAGGCCTTGTTCATTAAGGCTGAATTAAAAGGAAAATTAACTTATTGCGTGATGATGGATAATGGATCTACTATCAATGTCTATTCTTTGAAGATTTTACCAAAGTTAGGACTGACAATGGCTAATTTGAAGCCATTAGATGTGGTCAACAAGGCCTATAATGACCCTGTTGAAGGAACCTTCAAAGCCTTGGTCAAAACTAGACCTATTGAAGTTTAGGTCAATCTGCATGTGATAGACATTCCAGTCACCTTTGTCGTTCTACTAGGAATGTCGTGGTTCCACCCTCTAGGAGGAGTACCATCTACCGTTCACTAGAAGATCAAATTTTCGCATGAGGGGAAGGTGGTCACCATTTTTGCAGAGACTGAAGTTGCCATTGCTGCCTTGAAATTGGCTCCTTAGGAAATCCCTCTCAGTCCTTAGTTTGAAGTTTGCATGATTTATGAAAATGAGTTAAATACGAGGGTTGTGAACATGATGAGGAAGATGAACTTCATGCCCGGTATAGGACTGGGAAAGAATCAGAATGGGCTTCCAGAGTTTGTGGAATGGAAGGTGCCAATTCTAAAATATAGGGTGGGATATCATGAAGTTAATAGCTCTAAGGAGAGAAATAAAGTTGAAGTTGAATCTAGTAATGGTGGAATGAAAAATGGAATTAAGAGGAAGGCATTATAGGAAACATTTATGAAGCAATGCAACGAATACCCATACAGAGGAGCTCCTAAGCCTTTGATGATCGCTGAGAAATTGGTCCCCGGGTTTGAAATTTTTGTTGAACATATGAATGGGTTCAAGGAGGTTGTTATTGAGGAGCCGATAGTGGAAGAACTGGTGCTGACTCCAGAACTAAAGGAGGACATTCCTGTGGCAAAACTGAAGGACACTACCGATTATGAAGAGGAGCTTGACTTCGAGTCCTATGTCCTTGACTCTATCATGGATGTCTTTTATGATGACATGGATGTTTCTTTTGCTAACCTATTTGAAACTGATGACATTTTCTTTTCTAAAGTTAATGCAATGAGGTCTGACTTTGCTTATTTGTGTGATGTTTTTCCTAATGATTATTCTGTTTATGATGATCATTTCAGTGCAAACTGAATCATTTAATTTAGGCACATGTGATAATCCTAAAATATACTTATTGCTTCTGATTTAACTCCTGAGGATGGAGAAAAAATAAAGAAAATGTTAGAAAGAAGATAAAAAGTATTCACTTGGGGTTATAAGGATATGTATGGGATTGACAGAGAGATTAAAGAGCACAGAATCCCTATATATTCTCACATCGCACCAATAAAGCAGAAAAAGAGAAGATTAAGGCCAGAATGGGATCTCTTGATCAAGGAAGAGGTTGAAAAGCAGCTGAAGGTGAAATTCCTGGAGGTAGTAGATGATACCCAATGGCTAGCCAACATAGTGCCGGTTCCTAAGAAGGATGTGCATAGATTACGATTACAGGGACTTGAACAAAGCTTGCCTAAAAGATGATTTTCCCTTACAGCATATTGAAACCCTAGTCGATAGTGCGGCCTTCAGTGCAATGTACTCTTTTATAGATGGTTTCTCGAGGTATAACCAGATTATGATGGCAGTGATTGACAAGCTAAAAACTTCTTTCACCACTGAACAGGGTGTCTATTATTATTTAGTCATGCCGTTTGGGTTAAAAAATGCGGGAGCTACTTATTGGTGGATGGCCACTATATTGTTGCATGACATGGTCCACAAAGAGATAGAAGTATACATGGATGACATGATAGTAAAATCTCTAACCAGAGAAGGGCACTTCAACACTCTAAACAAGTTCCTAGCAAGAGCTAAAAAGTATAACCTTAGGTTAAACCTAAAGAAATGTGTTTTTAGTTAACCTCTGGAAAGCTTCTATGACACATCGTCAACTAGAAAGGAATAGAGGTGGATCCGATACAGGTTAAAGTAATCAGAGAGATGCCTGCATCGAAGAATGAGAAAGAGGTCAAAGGGTTTATTGGAAGATTCCAATACATCAGTAGGTTCATATGAGAAAGAATTAACTCGTGGTTTGGGATGATAAATGTCAAACAGCTTTTAGGCTATTAAAAGCTATCTGATGAATCCTCTGGTGTTACAATTGCTAAGGCCTGGTAAACTTCTTATCCTTCATTTGGAAATTGAGAGAGAAGCGATAGGTGCGTTGTTAGCCCAGGAAGATGAGGGAAAGGTTGAGCACGTAATATATTATATGAGCAAGAAACTCTTGCCCTATGAATCCAACTACAGTCTTATGGAAAAGAGATGTATGGCCATAATTTGGGCAACCAAGAAGCTTCGCCACTATTTCCAATCTTATAGAGTCCAATCAGTTTCTAAGTATGATCCTCTTAAATATCTTCAACTGACTCCGTCACTTACAGGAAAATTAGCCAGATGGCTAGTCTTGCTCACTGAGTTTGATATAGACTACGTGGCAAAGAAGGTGGTGAAGGGAACAACGGTTGACTTCTTGGCTCAAAGTCCAGTAGATGATGGATGGGAATGGGAATTAGAATTTCTAGATAAGCATTTAAGGGTGATAGAGATCCCAGGATGGACAATTTATTTTGATGGGGCTGTTAATAACAAGGGAGCATGCATTAGCATAATTCTGATCTCACTGGAAGGGGAGATTATTCTAATGGCGAAGAAGTTAGAATTCGAAGTCACCAACAATCAAGCTGAATATGAAGCCTATATCTTTAGATTAGAAGCACTCCAGAATGTTGGGGCAGAAGAGGTCACAGTATACGAAGACTCTATGCTAGTGGTAAAATAGATCTCCAACAAATAGGAGGTAAGAGAAGACAAGCTGAGATTGGATTGTGATTATTCGGCTACTGTCCTGTTATCCTTCACTCAGAGTAGATTTGTGCATTTACCACGGGAGGATAATTAGATGGTTGATGCTCTAGCCACTCTAGCTTCAACATGGGAAGGAGGAAAGCGAACAGAAATCAGACCTCTTATCCTTGTAAAGTCCCAAACTCCCTATTATGAAGAAGTAAGAATAATGCCGATCAACCCTACAGAAAAGCTCTAGTTTCATGATTTACAACAGTATTTGGAGATGGGGTAATTTCTTGATGATACTGATAGAAAAGAAAGAACATTGCTGAGGATGCTATCTCGATAATTCATCACTCATAATGGGATGTTGTATAAGAGAATGCCGACTAGAGTGCACCTGAGATGTGTCGATAAACGCGAGGCCCAAAAAATTATGGAAGCAGTTCATGAGGGTGCATGTGGACTACACATGAATGGAATAGTTCTAGCTAAGAAAATAACTCATCAAGGGTATTTATGGCTAACTATAGAAGCAGATTGTGTGCAATATATAAAGAAATGCCAGAACTGCAAAGTGTATGGTGATGTGAGCCATTTGCCTTCTATGGAACTTCAAAGGTTAACTTCTACATGGTTATTCGCGGTTTGGGGAATTGATATCATCAGAGAAATAAGGCCAAAGGCATCTAACGATCATCATTATATTGTGGTGGCAATTGATTATTTCTCTAAGTGAGTTAAGGCAGAATCGTTCACCACTGTTGGAGTAAGACAGATGGCATGGTTTATAGAGAAAAACATAATCTGTAGATATGGGTTGTCACACCATGTTGTTATTGATAATTGTGTTTAATTCAGAGCTGAAGCAACTACTTTGTTGAAGGAATACAAAATTGAGCATCATAAATAATCTCCATATAGACCACAAGCCAATAGTGCAGTGGAGGTAGTAAATAAGAATGTGAAGAGGATCCTAGCCAAGATACTGGAGAACTATAAAGACTGGATGAATTACCTACAGTTTGTATTATGGGGATATAGGACCACTGCTAGAACATCGACTAGAGTTACTCTGTATTCTCTAGTGTATGGGTGTGAAGTTGTATTGCCAATGGAAGTAAAAATTCAATCACTGATGGTTCTCCTTGAATCCAAATCCCTGAGTATCAATGGGTGGAAAGCCGGTAGGTGCAGCTGACGTTACCAGATGAGAAGAGGATGAAAGTTATGTATCATTCTCAGCCATATCAGAAAAGGATAGTTTAAGCCAAATTGGGAAGGTTCGTATTTGGTGAAGAAGCTATTTTCTAAGGTTATTGTTATCCTGTCTGATTTGGAAGAAAATGAGTTCAAAGAGCCCATCAACCTGGACAAGCTCAAGAAGTACTTTCTGTAAAGTCCTGCTAGAGAGAAAACCTCAAAAGAGGCTGTCTAGGCAAAAATTAGAGACAAAAAATAGAAAAATAAATAAAAGTCCTACTGGATTGAAAACCTTGAAAGAGGCAGTCCAAGCAAAAGTTAAGGACATGTAGAGGGAGAGAGAGAAAAAAAATAGTTAGTTGGAAAACTTGCAAGGGCAAGCCAATTAACGACAGGAGATATGTAAGAAGTAAGATGTATAGTTGCTTTATGCTTAAATTAGATGGAATTGATTGTTTTTGTTATTATTGAAAATTGCATTAAATGCTTATTACAAACGTTTTAACTAAAATGGAATTCCATCCAACAAAAAAAAGGTAAGACTAAATTCCATAAACTATTTTTGCTCTCTTTTCTTTTGAACACCCTGGGCACTTGATGCCTACAACTCTCTTATCCTTTTATTTGTCATAAACTCATCCTTTTCTGTCTATTGTAACTAAATCCATGCTTTGTACTGGTCATCAGTAGACTGATCTGCATCATAGTCAATGTACCTCTAAATGGTTCTATGAGGCCAGGTTGTAACCAGATTGTCCAGAAAGTTTTGAGAGAGAGGTAGCTCAAACTGATGCACTGGCTCCACAATCAACTGTTTCTATTTGTATTATTGACAAAGGCAGGTAGGATTGTAAAAAGTGACAGAATGAAGGTTGGCTATAGGGACATAGTAGGTGTACGACCAAATGGTCACATGTTGCAATCTCCACCAATAACGACAAAGGCAGGTAGGATTGTAAAAAGTGACAGAATGAAGGTCGGCTATAAGGACATAGTAGGTGTAGGACCGAATGGTCACATGTTGCAATCTCCACCAATAACCAGCTCTAAACATCTTTCAGAATGGGATAAAGTCTTCTGGTACGACAATGTTTGGCCTTGTAATGCACAATATCCCTGGGAGGCTCGAGGAACATCAAATTTTCATGAAACCATGCATGCAAAGATGATGAATAAGTAAAAAGCACAGTAAAAAGGAAAATGAAGAAAAAAATAAGGAAAGCTAACCTCTAATAATAGGGGACTCCCAGAGAATTGCCTGGTTTCAAAAAAGTTGTCCAGTCCAACGATGGTCTCTGCCAAGATGAAAGGAAAGGGGTTGAAACCTACTTTTACTTGATCCATAATGTGGAGAACTTTTGAGTCACAGTTGCCAGAAGGAGAAATAAGCAAGAACTGTGCATACAGGCAAAGAACGATCAGCCAAGGCTAGTAAACCTTGTTACTATCTATAGTCATGATAGTTTTGAGGAGAGAGCTTATCAGAACCTCATTACCAAAGATATGGTGAAGAGAAGACTGAGGGGAAAGGTTGAATAGCTTGGCCATTTGGAGTTGAATGGAGTGTAAATCCAAAGTTTCAACCAAAGGAATTGCAATTTGACAAGCAGAATCCATTTGAGAGCCCAAGATAGCTTCTAATTCCTCTGGCAGGGGGCATAACTCTAGTGTATTGAACCTGAAGACATGTTTTTGAGGATCCCAAAACTGAGCAAGAACATGGAGAAAAGGGTAGTTAATCTTCCTAGCGTGCATAGAATGGAAAACTGATAGGTGAAACGACTCCAATCTTGCCCATGATCCACCATCCAAGCTTTTAAGGATCGGTTGTAGTTGTTTCAAGCTTCTTTTTGTCATATTGGGAGGTTGGGATGTTGTCTATAGAGAGAGAATGGAGAGAAATTGCGCAAGTGTGGAATTAAGGAGGTCAGAATGTTGTCTAGAGAGAGAGAATGGAGAGAAATTGCACAAGTATGGAATTGGGGGTTCTAAAGAAGAGTTAAGGATTTAAATAGCTACAAAATTATTCTGCAAAGGCGATCGCCCCTACTTAGAGGCGACGCCTCTGCATGCTAAGGTGATGTTATGTCACCTCTTCACAAAGAGGTGACGCTTTTATAAAGAGGCAACACAGCTTCAACATCTAGGGCATATTTCCTTGTATTATTACAAAAAAATTATACTGTAAATGCAAAATTTAGCTATCAGAGAAGAGATTCTATGATAAGATTTTCCCTTAATTGATCTATAATGCAATTAAAATGGGTTTAAGTTTGCATCATCTATTTAGTGCAAAATATGAAAATCCAAAGTAAAAGATCAATTAAGATAATAAAGACAGCCACAGTTCAAGAGAGCAAAATTAATCCTATTCTAACAAGCATTTGAGGCAGTCTTCTACACAACATCCCCAGCCTCATCATCTCCATGGTCATCTTCCTCGTCTGCAGGATCATTAGCATGCTCATCTCCATTATCCTCATTGCCATCTCCATCATGCTAATCAGTATGCTCCTCCTCCTCTCCATCACTGCCCTCATCATCATCTTCATCGTCATCATTAACCTGAAGGGCAATAAGCTGACACTCAAGTGCAGTGATTTTAGCCTGCCTAGTATCATCTCGATATTATCAAACTACAATGAGAGGTAAGAAATCATGAAACCATGCATACATGTAGATATAGGGAATGACTATTACCTACCATTATTGTGTCACGCTCATCAGGAAGTCCCACTGGGCCTCAATCACCCTATACATATACTCTTCCTGATCTTGAGGTATTTGTACAATTAATGAATTATTAGAACTAACCCTATGTTAAGTCAATCTAGAGAATATGATTGCAAAGGGAAGAGAACTTACATATGTAGAGGCCTTTGGGATGAACACTGGCTCCAAGGTTTTGTCCAATATCAAGAACTAATGAGATAGCTCGCCTGAAGGCATCCAACACTAAGTCAGCAAGTCTGGAGGGGCAGCAACCCTAGCAACCACCATATGAGACCTAGAGCTGGTAGGCTTTCTAGCAAGTGGCATGCCAGAGGAGGTACCCTCATCACTGGGCATTAAGTAGGTCTCTCCTATACAATAGGCCTAGGGCGAACAGCTGGTGCTCGGGCTGGAGCCTGAAAAGAAAAATTTAAGTCAGGAAAATGACATTTGCATATAAAAATCTAAAATCGTATGCTTCACAGAACCATTTGCTTACTTGGGATGTGGATCCAAGTAGAGGCACCTTCTGAGATGAGCTTGTGCAAAGTCCACATATTAAGACTTCCTCCTCTCACAGTAATCCACTGTGTCATCTCCCTCTAGGGCCCGATCAAGTTTATCCCCCTTCAATAAATGTGCCCAGTAAATATCACGAGGAGGAGTGCAAACTTGGATTAAATTGTAAAATTTGGAAATGATTACAATTTGCATGTTAAATAAGGAAAATAATATGTGACTTGTCTTTGTAGAAGAATAATGAAGGATCACACTTTAAATTTTTGAACTTCCAATTCAGTTGTGTGTTTCTTAACTTCTCATACCAGGCCTTTGGCGCCTGCTTCAGTTTATAGAGTTCTTTATGGCAGTATTGGTAGTAGTGTCCAGTAAATCAAGATTAGCAAAAGAAATTACAGGTGTAGAAGATGTATCATGCATATTTTCCCCTTTAAATGGCAGACTCTCATGGGAAGAAGTAGATAACGGTGAAATTGAGGAAGCTCCAAGAGGTGTTGACTTGATGACTTTATCAACTGGTGAAGTTGTTTAAGTGATGACAAGCCAATTTAGTGAGGTGACATTGGTTGAGGTTTTAAATGTTTTGGTATTGAGAAAACCTTGTTGGAAAGGGAACTTTTGCTTATTGAATATGACATGTCTGGAAAGATAAATTCTTCCTATTGAGCTTAGACATTTGTACCCTTTGTGAGACTCGTTATATCCTAGGAACATACACTTTGTGGAATGAAATTGGAACTTGTGATTTTAGTAAGGTCTGAGATAAGGAAAACAAGCACATCCAAAGGTTTTTAAATGAGAGTAATTTGGTGATTTGTGGAAAAGTTTTTCTATTGTAGTTGAGTGGTTTAAGACAGTTGTAGGCAGCCTATTTATAAGGAAAGTTGTTGTTTAGAAGGCTTCATTCCAGTACTTTAATGGCATTAAGGCCTGAGCTAGGAGAGTGAGACCATTCTCAGTAATGTGTCTATGTTGTCTCTCAACCTGACCATTCTGAACTAAGGTGAGATGACAAGAGAATCTATGGTGTATACCATTTTTTTAAAGGAAATTTATGAAGGCGGTGTATTCTCCACCATGTCTGATTGAATACATTTGATCTTTTTATTTATTTGGTTTTCTATGAAGGTTTTGAACTGAATAAAGGTAACAAGTGCTTTTGATTTTTATTTCAATAGGTATATCCAAGTATATCTACTAAAGTCATCAAGAAAGTGAATGTAGTATTTATGTCCTGATGAGGAAGTTATGGATGAAGGTCCCTACAAGTCAGTGTGTACAATTTCTAACGGTTCAGAGGCATGAGAAGTAGATAGGGTAAAAGGAAGAAGATGAGATTTGCCATATTGACATGCATCATAGAAGCTAGAATTTTCATTGATTGAAAAACTTTGATTATAACTTTTCATGACTCTAGACAAAACTTTATTTGAAGGATGTCCTAATCTACTATGCCAGACTCTTTGTTTGGAATTAACAGACTCAATTTGAACATTTGACTTGACTCTTCTAGAACTATAAGCTTGACTCATAACTTGTTTGGTTGAGGTTGATAAATGAGCTTGGTTTTTGATTAGTGAGGTGGATTCTAGCTGATAAAGACCATCCTTAAGCCTCCCTTGGAGTAGGAGCTGCCTTATTAACTTGTCCTTCATAATACAACCAGCATTGTTAAAAAGCACATTAATTTTATTACAAGTAATGAGTTGAGATATACTAATAAGATTTTTCTCAATCTTTGGCACATGGAGTATATTTCTCAATGCTAAAGATCTGTTATTGAGAGCAGGTCTAGTTGTATGACCAACATGATTTATAGATAGTTTTTCACCATTTCCAACAATTAAGGAATCCTTACCATGGTATTCGTTTTTATACTCCATGTTCTCAGAGTCATTTGTGACATGATTGCTTGCTCCATTGTCCATATACCAAGAAGGATCATTTACCATATCAGGTCCAGTAACATAGACTGAGGGTTGTTAATTCCCTTTTGACATTGAATCTGATGGACCTCCCATATTGCTATCATCATGTCGATAAAAGTAATAAGCTGCTGAGTGACTATATTTGCATTAGATTTGGCAAGTAGGTTTGTTATTGTTGTTGCTTCCTCTTCCTCCTCTACATCGATATGACTTGCCTCCTTTATAGTTGTTGTTTGCAGCTCGATTTCCTGTGTAGTTACTGTTGTTGTTGAATTTAGAGCGAGTTTGAGATTGATTGGATCCTTTGTGGTAGTTGCTCTGACTTCCACTTATCTTAGTTCTAGCAAAATTTGTAACTCGTTACCCAAGATTAATTGATGTTATTCCAGCATTGAGTTGCTCTAACCTCTTTTCATATCAATTTCATAATTGATGCTCTTTTTTTCAATGATTTGACAGACCAGTGGATTGTATTTTGGTGAATCCAGACCTGTGAGAACTTGTGACACTAGATCTTCAAGTGATACAGGATGTCCAGTAAAAGCCAAGTTATCAACAAGGCATTTTATAGGTTTCAGATAGTCTGTCATTTTCATGCTACCTTTCTATAACTTGTTGAACTCCCTCTTATTGTAGACAATGTTTGATCTTGTCTTCATGCCAAACAAGTCTTTGATGGCTTCCTATAGCTGTTTTAAGGTGTTGTTACCCAGCAGTTCTGATACAACTTCAAGATTTATTGAGTTATAAAGCCATCTAAGTAGGATCTGGTCTTGTCCTACCCATTCTTCATATTTTGGGTTAGTAACCAGTTCTGTTTCAGTATTAGATGTATTGTTTACTACTGCTTTAGTAAACTCAGAAGGGCATGGCTTTGAGCCAGTAATGAACCCTTCCATTTTGTTTCCTCTTATAATAGGTAAACCCATATTTTTCCACATAAGAAAGTTACCATGATTGAGCTTCACTGAACAATAGGATCCATAAGGATTACCTGTTGTAGAGAAAATTTTGCTGCCACCATTGTTGTTAGAGCTGCTTACTAGTTTGGTGATTTTTGTGACTGATTCATGTTCTTTGGATCGATTATCACCTGAGGTGTTTGAGCTTTGGTTGGCGCTAGCCATTTTAACAACTCTAATACCAAGTAAAAAATGAGCAGAGAAGCAATTGTGAAAGCTTTGCTTAATGCGGCTGAGATAAATGCATTGCCTTTTATAGTGATTACAAGTGATTGCCCTCGTTTATTACCAATAGAAATGTTACAAATATACATAATAATAAATAAGAATCATTATTGGATCAAGTGCAACTGATGTAATGAAGTGAGGTCATTGATCATAGCTAGTGCTGCTCATTCTTTGTCTACTAGTAGCATTCTGGTTTTGTTTCAGATGATTGTTTTGTGTGTTGTAGCCTACTGCTCTTAAGGTGTAGCTCCTTGCTTGTGTATTCTCAACAAACGTATAGTTCCAAAAAAAAAATAGACTCAACGTACAATTGCATGTCTATGTGAAACTCAAAATTACCAAAATCAAGTCTTTTTGTGAAATATTAAGAAAGGAATCAAAAGAATAGAAACTATGAAAACTTCATTGTTAATTTTAAATTGGAAAAGCAATATGATTTTTTGCTTTGGGAATAAAAGCTGCGATGCAACAGAATCCCTAAGAGAATGACCAAAAAGACAAATGAAGAGGACTTTGTGGTCTTCAAATTTTTAATATTTTTAAATTTTTATTTTTAACTTATTTCACCTTTAAATTAAAAATGTTATTAAATTAGTTTTGACATATATTAAAAATGATTAAAAAATAAAAATATATCCTTTAATAATAACCTTTACATATGGAGTGAATTTTGATAATTTATATTAAAAAAATAATTATAAATTAAACACTAAACTTTAAAAGAAATACAAAGTATAACTTTTATCAATTTAGTCCATAATATAATAAATATAAAATGTAAAATTTTCACAAAAATAATTGTATATACACACCATTTAAATGACAGTAAAATATAAAGATAATGAAAGCAATTAAAAACTTATTTCCTATTAATATTAAACAGTATTAAATAACGACACAAATGAGATAAAATTTTAAAATTACTAAAATTATAGTGATAGGTTTAGATACAAAGTTAAGTATGGGTTATGTAGAATTTGAATTATCTCGTAAAATAAAACTAAATAAAAATTGATACAATTAAAAATGTTTATTAACCTTTTTTTTTTCAGATTGAAATGTTCCAAAAATTTAATTGTGAGTAGGTCTGAATATCATAAAATTTCCAATTCAAAAGCCTAACCAAGCGAGTAATTTAATAAAACTTAAAGAAAATATTTAATTTGATATGTTAATTTTTTTTTACACAGTGATATCTTAACTTTACAATTTATAATTGACTATAAAATAATATTTAGTGAACCACAAATATTTAAGTTATATTTTAAACTATAATAGCAATTTTTTTTAAAACCTATGACCGGTTAATCTAATATAATAGATAGTTTTTTTTTCAAATTAATTTTTTTTAAAAGATAGCAATACTTTCAAATTATTGCAACAAAAAATATTTTAAATTTTAAAAATATTAATACTAAAAAGATTAATTTAGCATTAATTTTGTGAAAATGGTTGTCATATTAGTTAAAGTACGTGCAATCAAAATCAAATGTATTATATTGATTAAATTTACAATAAAAATAAAATAAATTAAAAAATTTTGATTAAAATTTTGAAATGTAATTAGTCTTTACTCTAAAATTCCATTCCAAATTGTTTCGTAAAACTGGAGTAAATCGGAACAAAGAATTAAATTTTTGGTTTAATTTTCATTTATGTTCCTTCATTTTTAAATTTTTCGATTTTCATTTTGGGTTCATAAATTTAAAATTTTTGAATTTCTATGATCCATGTCCACCCCTCGTTAGGCCAATATTGGGGTAAATTCTATAAATGGTACCATTACTTCAATTTGTATCATTTCGGTTTCTAAACTTCAATTTTAGTTTGATTGGGATGTCACTTATAACAATCAGGCCAAATTTAATGACGTGGCAACCGGAGATCCCCATCATATACCATATTGCAAGACACGTTAGCATTACTCAACAATTAAAAACAAAAAGTAAAAAAAAGCTTGAGTTAGTAAAACTACAACAAGCGAAAGGTTTTTACCCTAAAAGATCACATTCAAATTGAAATCCCTAAAATCCCCAATTCCTTAGCTAAAATCCCTTAAAACCCCTAAAACTCGTAAAGCTCTGGAAGTGAGTTTCATTTCGTTCCATTTTTTGAAAGTAATATTGTTCATCTTCTTCTTCCAATGTTGTCATCAATCTCATTGTAGTTGCTAAACCTATTTTAAATAACACATTAGAAGAGATGACAATAAATTGGAAAAAAATGAAACAAAGGACAGAGGGCTCCTCAGTTTTGTAAGTGTTTATATTTGTATTTATTCTAAGATGAAAATGCATGTTCTCTATTTTTGATTTTTTTTTTTTTGGATTAAGAATGTTGCCTTCGTTTTCCATGAATTGTTCAAGTAATTTTCAAAATCTTACTTATGTTGTGTTTTTTTTTTTTGAATTGCAGTAAGTCTTGATGAGTACTTCACTATTCGTATGCACCAAGTCATAAAGAATGGTTCAGGTGAATGTGAACATAATATATTAGGGTTTATAGACTACTATAGCTGTGACAAGATATCAAAACTTGAAATTGATGGCATGGCTAGAGAATTTGGGTTAGAACCTGGAAATGTAAGCTTTTATTGGCTATATCCTAAGAAACAGGTTGAAGATGGCTTAAGATATCTTGTCAATGATAGTGATGCAATTGAAATGTCTTTATTTATGGATAGTTCTAAAATGATTAATGTATATGCAAAAGATGTGCTCAGTGTTGAAAATCAAGTTGATGCAAAAATAGAAGACCAAAATGCAGGTGATGTTGATGGTATAGAAGTTGGGGTTGAGAATGATAATGAAATGGTGAGGTTAATGTAAAAGATCAGTATGGGGATAGTACTGAGTCTTTTAAAGATGGTGAGGATGTTGATAATGGCAAGGTTAGTGAAGATAGTGAAGATGGTGATGTTGGTGAAGAAAATAAAGATGTAGAGCACATGGATGATAGTGATTTTCAAGATTCTAACTATGATTAGAAAGAAGATGATATGGATGATAATGATGATCAAATTTTTGATGAGTCTGTAGACTAAGGTATTGAGAGGGATAGGCTTAAAATAGTGGAAGAAGGTGATCACAAGGGTAAAGATACTACATATGCCAATTCTGAACTAAACTTGACTTTAGGTAGTGATGAAGAAGTTGATAAAAGATCAGAATGGTCAAAGTTTTCAGAGTTTCATGAGGAAGACATGTCCAATCCTACATTTCAGATTGGGATGAAATTTAGATCGTTTGAGCAATTTAAAAAGGCAGTTAGAAACTATGCAATCGTCAATAGGTTTCAAGTGAAATACAAGCCAAATAACAAGAACAAGTGTAGGGAAATTTGGATGAAAGGTTGTCCCTTCTTCATTTGGGCCTATCTAATGATCACTTGTAAGAGTACATTGCAAATAAAATCAGGAAAGTTTGAGCATAGATGCAGCAAAGACCATGAGATAAAGTATGTACATGCACTATGGATAGCAGAGACATATTTAGAGACTTTCAGGGCTGATCCTAAATGGTCAATAAATGGGATTATGAGTGCTATTAAAGGTAATTAAGAAGTGAAAATAAGTAAGGTTAAGGCATGGAGAGGTCGAACAATTGCAAGGAAGATCATTGAATGTGATGAAAGGGAGCAAATTACAAAACTACATAACTACAGACTTGAGTTGATTCAGAGTAACCCTGGTTTAAGTATTAAATTCATTTAAATAATAGGGTATTCAAATGCATGTATGTATGCCTTGCCCCTATGAAAGTTGGTTTCAAAGTCGGATGTAGACCTCTAATCTTAGTTGATAGATGCTTTTTGAAGGGGATGTTTGGTGAGCAACTGCTCATAGTTTGAGGGATAGATGCAAATGATTGCATCTATCCAATTGCATAAGCTTCAATGGATAACGAAGATAAAGAAAATTAGCTTTGGTTTTAAATCAGCTTACAAAGGATATTGAAATCACCAATAGTCATCACTGGACATTTATTAGTGATAGACAAAAGGTAATTTATTTATCTATAGTTTGAATTCATTTTTTGAGTAATTTATTTATTATATTTCTATTTTAATTCTTACATTATGCATTTTTTATCTATTTTTTTTATTTACATGTAAATGTAAGGACTTATACCTGCCATAGAACAGTTATTCCCCAATTCAGAACACCATTTCTATGTTCGACACATCAAATGTAACTTTAGGAAAAGATTTTCTGGGAAAGATTTGAGAGAACATTTAGAAAGTGCTGCTAGAGCTAGTTATGTGCCCCTCTTTAATAAGTTTATAGAAAAAATAGCCAAGAGGTCATAAGGAGCCTATGAATACTTGAACAATATAGCCCCCCATCATTGGACAAGGTCTCATTTTTAAGATCATCTCAAATGTGATATTTTACTCTACAATTTGTGTGAGAGCTTTAATAGTGTAATTCTGACAGTTAAGACTAAGGGAATTATCACAATGAATGAAATGATTATGAGTTATTTAATGAAAAGAATTCAAAAGAGGAGAGATTAGATGAAAAAAAAGACTATATGTGTTTTGTTCTAAGCCTATTCAGAAAATGGAAAAATGAAGAAAATTCAGTTGGTTATATATAACTAAGTGGTCTGGTGGTGATACATATAAGGTTGTAGGACCAGATAGGGGGCTGGTTGTCAGCAAAGCTGAAAGGACTTGTACCTGCAGAAAATGAAATATTTTGGGTGTCCCTTGTTACCATGCATTGTTTGCACTTGCATACAACAACGAGAACCCTGAGATTTATTTAGATGTTTGCTATAAAGTGGAAACTTTCCTTAAGACCTATATTTTTGTTATTAATCCAACAAATGGTAAAGACTTGTGGCCTAAAAGTGACTTGCCACCTATAATTCCACCTAAGCCAATAATTAACAACAAAGGTCGAAGAGCAGTATTAAGGAGGAAGGAGACAAAGGAGATTTAAAATGGCATCAGAAATGGAAAGGTTGTAAGAAAAGGCTCTGTCATGACTTATACTATTTGTGGTACAAAAGGTCATAACAAGAGATTTCATGGTGTGACAACTACTACTACATTTAGACCTTTAGAATTACCTGTGAGTATGTTATATTTATTAAATGATGATGTATATGGTCATTACTCTATTTTTTTTTAAAATTCAGTGGCATTTTAATGTGCTTAAAGTATCAAGTGCAAAGAAATAATGAACCAGGGCAACACGGGCAACAGACTCAAACTAGCAGTCAACCACACACAGTGCAATAGATGCTTGATGTGAGTTTAAAGTATATTTTAAGTTATTACAATTTGATTAGGATGATTTTTTTCTTAATAAAAATTCTTGTAGGGCTTTAGCAGGACAGTAAACAACTCTAGGCAATTTGAAGATAATGTTTATGATATGTTTGTTATGGAATATAGTTCACATGTATGTAATTTAGATCAAAATATGATGCACTAATGGATTTTAGTGGAATGTGAATTATTATGTGTTTTTATTACCTATTTGGCTACTCTTAACAAATTGTTAATCCAACACCGGATCCAGTACAAGAGGCACTAACACCAAATCCAGTTAAAGAGGCACCAACAATTGATCCAGTGGAAGAGGCACCTCAACCACCTATGACTACTAGAAGGACTACACGTACTCCACCTCCAAGGACTATGAGTTCTAGATCTGAAAGTCTGAAGGCTCGAACTACTGGTGTGAATACTCAATCTGTTGTTGTGAAGACTCGATCTGCTACTTCAAAGAGTGGATCTACTGTTGTAAGGACTGTTGGATCTGCCGCTGCTCTCAAGGTTGTGCAAAGGAAGTCGATGTATGTCAAGCCTCAGGCAAGGAAGCCATTACATGACTTTGAGAAAGCTTTTGAAAGAAATAAGGGAAAAGATAAGGTCAAACTAGTTATAGAGAACCTAAAACAGGCAGAAAAAGAAAAAGAAAAAATGAAAGATGTTGAAGTGGAGGGTGAAGTAGCTTTGAAGAAAAAGAAGATATGAATGCCCCCTAGTCTAGGTGACTGCATTCCTGGAAGATATGGATTGCATTTTTTATGTGGGGACCATATGCCCACCTATGTTTTGTCCAAACTACTATTTTAAAAAGCTTTTCATAAGTATCTTATATGCTTGGCAGCTAGAAATTCATTTTTTTTTATAATGGATTGCTTTTGTTAGGTGACTGCTATAAAGGGTGGTTCAACACCTTATTTAACACTGCTTCTTGTCTTTAATGATTTTGCAAACATGGTTCAAAGAAGTATAGTTATTTTATTTCTGCACTTCCTGGTGTACAATAATTTTTTTCTCCTTTTCATGGTTTGAATCAGTCATCTTCCTCCTTTTAAGGCAGGAATCCCATATGCTTTTCAACAGGATTCCTATGTGCTGCTAGGAATCTCACATGTAGATCAGTCCAGTTATCTTTTTTTATTTAGTATTAGCATAAATGAATTATGATTGCATAACAAAGGTATTAGATAAATAAACTTTCATTGATAATTATAATTTTTTGGTTGATTAAGCCTTGAAATATACAAACTTTACTTAACTAAAGAGGCGTCTGTTTAAGCAAACCCAATTCAACCATCAGATAAACAACTATCCAAAATGAACTACACAATCCTTCAACCAAATTCGTCTTCAAAATGAGCTACATCCCCTTTAACCAATACTTCACCAATATCTAACTAAATACATTGCTCAATGTCCTAACAGCTTTACATTTACAGCATATCAACTACAAATTAAATGCAAAGCCTCCCAAGAATAAAGCCAACTATCAATATAGCTATCACCTTCATCCATTTATGCCTTTTACCATTTCTCTGTTCATTCCTATCAATCCTTCTTAATAGTCTAAAAATCATGTATCTTGCTCGATTTGGCATTGGTGGATCATACCATTCAAAGAACTAGCATGCTTCATCCATCTGCAAATAAATATATTAATTACAAGTAGGGCAGAAAACCACAAACAATATTCAATATAATTTAACCTAAGATATAGACCCATTAAACCAAAGCTTCAAAACTCACTCCAAAATGTTTACAACCAAAAAAATGTCTCCTAGGATTTGCCTCTATCCATGAAGTCTTTAACATTGCTACCTCGTTATAATGTCAAATTGGAACTCCAATATGGTGCTCCATTGGATTCTCGTTTGTAGTTCGATATTTTGAAGACAAATAAAAGATAAGTTATGTTATGTTGGGGTTAGATTCGAAGAAATTATGCAGAGAAAGGCAAGCAAAAGAAAAGGAACGACAACCTTAAAAACAGGAACAAAAATTGTCCTTCTCTAATAGAAGAGGGTTTTGAGGGAATTGGGGATTTTAGGGATTTCAATTTGAATGAGATCTTTTAAGGTAAAAACCTTTCACTTGTTGTAATTTTACTAACTTAAGTTTTTTTTTACTTTTTGTTTTTAATTGATGAGTAATGCTGACGTGTCTTCCCATGTGGCATATGATGGGGATCTCTGGTTGCCACGTCATTAAATTTGGCCTGATTGTTATAAGTGACATCCTGGTGAAACTAAAATTGGAGAGTACGTACTCTTCATTTTCTGATAACTGGAGAGTACGTATACTCTTCCTCACTGTTCTCGCAGGTTTTTTTAATAAATTGGTCTGGTACCAATACTCAATTGTTGGCTTGGTTATGAATTGATAAAGTTGGAGTCTTTTTGTGCAGGGATTGCTAGTGGAGGTAATGGGTTGGTTTCCAAGTATAGAAAACTCATGGACTCGCTAACATTTCCGCTACTTATGATTTCGTTTTCAGGCACAAGATGTGCAGATGCAAAATGTTAACTAGTTTTTTTCCAATAAAAAAAATGTTAACTAGTTTTCATTGTTGTTCCACATACTATTTCACTGATTTGGCATTTGTTTGTGAAACCCTATAAATGCATATCTGTCATTGCTAATGCAATTAAAAAAAAGAGTTCATGTTATGTGATTATTTAAGTTAGAAGAAAATGCTGACTTCAACTAACATTTCAAGTGTAAGGGCAACATTTAGAGTAGAAATAAACAAAAAAGAAGACATCATGCAACCCGAGGAAAATTGTTCATCTAACATCAACAAATAAAATAACTATAGAAAGAGCAGCTTGGCACCTTCACCACATAATCTAAAGTTTCAACAATAGCTTTCACACTTAAAGAAAGCTCCTGGACTGCATCAAGCAAGATCCTATTTGCAGCTTGATCAGAAGCTTCTGCAAAAGATACCACCAATGGAACAAGGGCTGCAATCCGTGCCCAAGAAGGATCTGCATAAGTTCACCTAAAATCCTCGGTTAAAGGACTAGTCCACCAACTTGCAAGCAAGAACGTTTAGGGACTTGGGTAACGAATGGATTTTACATATAGCTATTTCTACTAAATATCACACTACAAGAATCTCTCGATTTAGCGACGAAATTCAGCGACGAAATTTTCCGTCGTAAAATAGCAACGGATTAGCGACAAAAAAAGCACATCAGCGACAAAATGTAGTCAAATAATAAAATTGATTTTTTTTAGCAACGAATTTAATTTCCGTCGCCAAATTAGCGACGGAAAATAAATCTGTCGCTAAATTAGCGACGGAATTTCATTTTCGTCGCTAAATTAGCGACGGAATTTCATTTCCGTCGCTAAATTAGCGACGGATTTAATTTCCGTCGCTAATTTAGCGACGGATTTTATTTCCGTCGCTAAATTAGCGACAAATTTCTATTTCCGTCGCTAATTTTTGATTTCAAAACTTTATTTTCATTTTATTCCAAATTTAAGCATGTTAAAATATTAATTAATGTTTATTTAAAATACATGGAGCCACCACTTGATAGTATTTCAGAACTAACTTATTCAATTTGATTTG
>CATIWM010498878.1:0-16198 GCA_949671775.1 Mallotus repandus
AAATGAAAAATAAAGTAAGATAAATAAACAGATAAAAATAGGAAAATGAATAGAAGACTTAAAATGATAAAATAAAATAATTAGCAAAAACATAAATTTAGAAGGAGAAGAAAATATGCAAAAATATAATAAAAAATGCAATTTTAATGAAAATGATTAATAGGGTCCTCAGAGGATTACCCTTGTTGCATGCTTTGACTAGGTTGAGTTTCGCGTTGGATTTTAGGTTTAAAATCCTAAAAAAGAGTTTTAAGGTTTAAAGTGTTTTGAAAAATGGTTTGCATGAGTCATTTATCCCTATTCAAAGGTGTTTGAGGCTCAAAATCAATGATTTTTTTAATACTTTTGGCGTGATAATGCTTAAAATCAGTCCCAAAATTCATCCGGAAAATATTTAAAATTCAAAAAATTGCCAAAAGTTCTCTAGAAATAAAGAATGATATTTATAGAAAAGTCGGACCTACATAAATTTACGCATGTGGATTGTTAGCTCCACGCATGTGGATTGATGAATTGCGTGGATTTTTTAGAACAAGCATGCAAGAGATAATTAATCAAGACAAACAAATAAAATAAAATGGGGAAAGGAATTAAGGATTACAACCCTTGAAGTAAAGGAATTAAGGATTACAACCCTTGAAGTAATCTATTATAATAAATATATTAAAATGAAAATGAATAAAAGGGGAATTGGGATTAAAGATTACTTCATTTTGAGAATTGCATACTCTATTAAATACATCCAAATGGAAAAAAAATCTTATTCTAATAATTCCTGTAAAACAAAGGTTAGTTTACATATGCATGCAAGCACACATTCCATACATTCATGACACAATAATAGTAATTATATATTCATCCATTCACATGACAATAAATTAAAAAAGACGAAGGCAAAAACACAAATCCTAAATCAAAAATTCTTTAGACTTTTCTCCTCCCTTCTTTGCAACTGTTCATCCATCTTGCTCCTCTTGATTCTAGGGGTCAATTTCTGGCCTTTTTTGGCCAGAAATTGATATTTTCTTTTGTTTTGTTATGTTATATATATATATATATATATATGTTCCCTATTAGAATAAATATTACTTTCTCTCGATTTAGGACTAAATCCCTTTTTGTTCTCCTTGTCTCTCTCATTGAGAGAATTTTGGTTTTGGAAGGCATGACGAATAGTTCTCTTGTAGTCATCACTAAAGCTGTTGTTCTTTAGGACTCTCAAAGGAGCATTCCTTCATCGACTAAGTTGGTGAGCAGAAGATCAATGACTTCAAAGCGGTGTTTAGCTTAGTTTGCTCTAGCTCCATATGTTTCTGGAATCAACAATAATGTCAGCTTCAGACAATAAGAAAAAATGGCAACCATGGCGTTGATTGTAAGGGATGAAAAAGGGATCTTGAGAGCAGGATATTGGTTTTCAGGATCAACGTATTTTGCAATGGCTGGAGAGGCTAAAGCTTAGTTTGTTGGTTTAGTGCTGGCTAAATTAAAAAATCAGCACCAAGTACTCTTTAAGACGGACTCTAAACTACTTATTATAGCTTTGCAAAAGCCTGGTGAGGGAGTACCGTGGGAAATTCAAGTTGTTGTTCATGATACTAAATTAATTGTTAGCCAAGAAAGAATGTTTTCTTGTTGTTTTATTAAAAGAGATACAAATAAAGCAATTGACTGGGTTATAAGTCCTCCAGCCAAGATGGCTGCCATTTTGTATTCTGACACTGTTGGTTTAAGTTAAATATATGCTGTTCAAAAAAAATTAAACAAGAAAAAATGAACCAAAAATAATAAAAAGCATCAAAGCAAATAAACAAATAAAGAAGCTAATGGAAATGCATGATTTGGGTAATTGGTTAGGGTGAATACCTCAAGTGATTTTCAGAACATTGTTGATAATTGCAAGTGCACAGGTCGACAAGTAATAAAGTATTGTTCCCACGAGGATTGAGGACTAAGCACCTATTAGCTTTAGTTTAATATGTTTAGAGCTTGCAAATAAAATTTTAATGAAATAATAAACACACTAAATAATTAACAAATAATAAAACACAAATTAAACTATAGCTAACTAATTAATAAGGAAATGAATCAATGGGGAAACATGTTGTTGGGAATTTATACAACACATTATCCTTAAGTCAAATAATAGGTTAATTCAAGTTCAATGCACACCTCAAGCTTTCATAAACCAATAAACACTCTCTCTTGAGTAAAGTAAACTCCATAAACAAGCATCAATTAAATCTCAAAGTATGGCTTAACTCTCATTATCACCATAAAATAAGAGAACATCAAACTTACAAGGCATTAAGCAAACTTATAGAGGATTAGATCTACTCAAGCTTTCTTAAGTCATTAATAAATTTAACAAGTATTTGTGGATCCATTTAATCCACCATTTCTCAATGCATAAATTCAAACAAGGGTTGTGTATGGCCAAAACACAACACATAAAAATTTCAATAAATACAATATGCAAATAAACAAGAAGTAGATCTATAAAATGAACTCAAATCAAATAGGTTTCCAAAATCCCAACAATAATATAAACTTAACCAAACATGGCTCTCAAATCCATCATTCAATATTCAAAATACAACCAAGAGATTAACAAATAATATTCAATAAAAAGAAAGGAAAAGAAACTGTTATCAAGAAGCTTTGGGTCTTCAATAGAGGCCCTTCTTCTAGCTTCTTGCTTTTTCTCCTTCTTCTTCTTCTTCTTCTCCTCTTGATTGATCTTTTTAATGTGTTCTCTTCTCTCCCTAAATTAGGTTTTAGTCCCTCTTTTATAGTATTCTTAATTGACCCCTGAATCCCTAATGTTACTGTAGCATTATTACTATAGCAGAGTTACTGTTGCGATCATGGCACTGTGCACGATCGCAACAGTAACTTTAGCTGCGATGGACCCATAATCGCGGGTCTGTCGCGATCCCGTTTAAAACCCAACTCTGCTCCCTTACTCTGTTTTTGCTCCATTTTTCGTTCCTTTGGCTACCATTCACCTTCAAAACCTCTTTTCCCTAGAAAAAATAAAACAAAATATAAAAGTATCTATTTTTATAGCTTTACTATACTGAATGCTAATTAAAATGTATAAATGCATGCAATATTAAGTCCTAAATATATGTGCAATTGGATTCCAATAAATACCCCCATACTTAAATCTTTGTTTGTCCTCAAGCAAACTTAAGAATACACACTATCAAAGCAATGAACAAAGTGTATATCCCAAATTTCATCAAGCACACATCACAATCTCCTCATAATAGCTAGTTTACAAATCTCAAAAATGTTGAAAAATCAAGTCAAAAATAAAAATTACCAAGTGGAAAGCATATTATCTACTCACAATCACACAAAAGTGAATCAAAATTTTAGGAAAAGTGCACATGAATGAAAAAGACTCCAATTTAAGGTCGTCCAAATTTGGTATATGGAAATCAACTCTTAACCTTTTATTTTCTTTTTGTTTTGTGCTTTTTCTTCCCTCTCTCGATAGTTCCCTGTCTTTCCCAAACTACTCAACATGAAAGAGCATTAGAGTCGATGGAATTCTAGTTCCTAAGCACTTTTATTCTTTTTCTTTTTCTTTTTTTTAAGAAAGGCAATAGAGTGTTTTTATAATTCTTTTTGCATACAACTAAAAAAGACCCTAAAAAGGAGTTTAATTCATTCACAATACTAATTCTTAAAATAATAATTCAAACTCATGATCAAGTAAGCAACAACATGCATTAAGTTGATTAAATGATTAAAAATCTCAACTCAAAATGTTAACCAAATTTAAAAGACAATAAACTAACCATTAAAAGGAGATTAAATACATATACTCAACAAGACCACAAACATACACAAAGTTCATCACTAAGATAATCGTGCAAAAATTCAACCATCAAGTATAAAAATTTCAAAAATTTAGGTAAAATTTCCTAAAATGCAAAATGCAAAACATGATATACCTAAAATATACTAAAAATTCAAATGATGCAAAATGATTTTCCCCTCCTCCCCCCCCCCCCCCCCCAACACTTGAATCGCACATTATCCTCAATGTGTGTGGGGACCCTAAATACAAAACATATTTATATACAATGCATAAACACAACCCAAAAACAGAATGTAAAATTCACAAGCAAAAATATAAACATGTAAAATATGAAAAAGAAAACTAAAAAATAAAAAATAAAAAAAACTAAAGAATAGGGAAAATAATTTACTCCCCTTGTGGAAGAGAGCCCAGAGGTGATTCTGGAGATAATGATGCTTCTTCAAAGACTGCTTCAATGAACTCCTTTAGTATGCCTTTGATTTCCTTCACTTCCTTTCTCATCTTTTTGTATCGCTTTGATTGCTTTTTCTCCATTGTCTTTAATTTGGCCATCATCTTTTGTTTCCATCCATCATCAGTTTATTACAAAGCATTTTATTCTATTGGGTCATCTTAGATATCTTCTTTGAGCTCTTCGGGGATAGGGGTGAACTTTTCGGATGGCCCTTTAGATCAGTTTGCCTTATAGCATAATCACGAACGTTGATGGCAGAGCTCCAAGTCCTTAGTGATTACCTCAGCATGAGAAAGAAAATCAAGGTTTATTGAACTGGGTGGAATCACAGTCAAGAGTGTAAATGTAGGATCAAAAGTGCAAAAGTGCAAAGCAAGTGTCGTGACTATATGACCCATAGAGATTCTAACTTTTGCATTTGTGTTCACATGCAATAATTATTGAAAAATGAAATGTGTGGTGTTAATCAAGGTTTTATTGTGCAAACCCCACAAGAAAAGTAGTTCCTGCTTTGAGACTCGACTTGTTTCATTTTTACCAAAAATTATAGAGCCCATGAAACGGTGCAAAATTAAGTAACAATAGTCTTTAATCATGCCACTTGGTAGAGCTTCACTTCCCGGATAATGTGTTAATCAAGAAATGACTCTCTAAAACTCAGTAAGATTAAAGTGTCCTACACTTAATCTTTCCTTGCAAACCCGAAAACCTAAAACATAGTGTCATAAATCAATCTCATATGGGTTTCCAAAGAAACGACAATTAAGGGCAATGTTACTTGAATTTGTGGGTTGTAAGGTGGTGAAAAACTCAAGTGTGAGTTCTTTGTATGTGTCATGGTGCAAAGTAATGAATCTTCCCTAACCTAATTTATTGTACAAAGATTCTAATGTACCCCATAGACCTAATTATTTGAATAATTGAATATCAAAATACTTGCATGACACAATTTTTCTTTGGGCAAGAGACACGTACCTTGCTCCTTACAAATAAATAAGGAATGGAGCATTATACTGACTAGAGAAATCGACATGAAGTAGTGGTTGGCGAAGTGGTGATGGCAGTGGCGATGGGGTGGACTCTCTCTCGAGTTGATATTCTTTCCTCATCGGTTGCTTTCCTTTACTGGACAGACGACTCTAAGTGGCCTTCAAATGAGGAGATATGGTGATGGAGGAGTTGTTGATGATTGTAGCAAAGAGATAAAAGAGAGATTAGTAGAGGAATGTGTGATTAAGCGGCTAGGTTTGGGTAGGTGATGAAGGAAAAATGGGTAGTGGAGAGAAAATAAGAAATTTTTGAAAAATGGGGAAGTAGTGGAGTTAATGCCGCCTCTTCAACTGTTAAGGATCCGTGATCACGTAATAGATGCGATCACAATAGAAGGGTTTAGGGATTTAAAATTCTCTATCGCATCCTATTTTGTGATCACGGAAGAAGCTTTGAGAAGGATCGAGAGATACATGAGCGCGGTTTTCATGCGATTGCAATAGAAATCAACGTCAGGAAAAAAGTAGCGATCGCAACAGAAAGATTTAGGATGTTTGAAGTAGGGAGGACACGATTGCAACATAAGGCTGAGCTTGAAAATGATTTTAGATTAGTGATTGCGAAAATTTCATAGGAATCTGATTGAGCGATCGCGTCAATTACAGCGGCCGCGACTTTTGTCATGCATCCAATAAAATGCCAAACTTCACATTAGCTTTAGAAACTTTTTACCTTAAGAGCAAAAATCTAATAAACACTTAATAAATTATAAATTCAAACACTAAACGAAAACAAAAATCATTAATAAATAAAATAAATACTATGCAAACAATAGATGAGAACAAAAATAAAAAATTAAACGATAAGCATGCTAAATTGATAGTCTATAGCTTGACTATTCAAGGATATCTTCAATTAGTGAGGTGCAGAGGAAGTGCATCCTCATCCTTTATTATCATCCCATCTTGATATGGTTTACGTCTTTGACCATTGACATTGAATTGCTCTCCTTTTGCATTCTCTAATGTAAGAGCTCCATAATCAAATACTTGCACTACCTTAAAAGGTCCACTCCATTTAGACTTTAGCTTGCCTAGAAATAAGCATAATCTTGAGTTAAACAAAAGGACTAAACCACCTTTTTTAAAAGATTTAAGTACAATATTCTTGTCATGCCAATGTTTAGTCCTTTCTTCGTACATCTTGGCATTTTCATAAGCCAAGTGTCGAAGTTCATCGAGTTCATAGAGCTGTAATAATCTTTTTTTCCCAGCTGCAGTCATATCAAAATTTAAGGCTTTGGTTGCCCAATATGCCTTATGCTCAAGTTCAACTGGTAAGTGACATGCTTTCCCATACACCAAGCGATATAGAGACATGCCTATTAGTGTTCTGAAAGCTGTCCAATAAGCCCATAGAGTGTCATCAAGTTTTACCGACCTATCCTTCCTTTAATTACTTATTACTTTTTCCAAGATTTACTTTAAAGCTCTATTGGTTATCTCAGCTTGGCCATTTGGCCTGAGGATGGTATGGCGTTGCTATTCTATGACGAACTCTATACCTTTTCAAAAGATTTTTAAGTTGTTTGTTACAGAAGTGCGATCCTCCATCACTGATCAAGGCTTTAGGGACACCAAATCTTGTAAAGATTTCCTTCAAAAACTTAACAACCACTCTTGTGTCATTTGTTGGTGTTGCTATAGCTTCCACCCATTTTAACACATAATCTACACCAACAAGAATATATTGATTTTCATAAGAGGAAGGGAAAGGCCCCATAAAATCCACTCCCCACACATCAAGAAGCTCTACTTTTTGAATGTTAAAAAGTGGCATTTCATCACGCCTTGTGATGTTCCCCATCCTTTGGCAATTATCACACCTTTAAACAAATTCCCTTGCATCTTGGAACAATGTAGGCTAATAGAATCCACTCTCAAGCACTCTTGAAGCTATTCTAGATGCTCTGAAATGGCCACTATATGATGAGTTGTGCCAATGTGTGAGTATGGAAGTGACTTATGTACTAGGCACACATCTCCTCATGAGACCATTAACATACACTTTATAGAGAATTGGATCATCCCACCAGTAGTGTTTAACTTTAGAAAGGAACTTCTTCCTTTGCAAATATGTCAGCTCTTGTGGCAGCACTCTGCAAGCTAAATGGTTTGTAATGTCTATTTACCATAGAGGCTCTATATATTGGACAACAAAGAGGAATTCATCCGGGAATTAATCATTGATTTCTCCCTCTTCAGGTGGTAGCTTGTCATATTATTCCAACTACAATAGGTGATCTGTTATAACATTCTCATTTCCTTTCTTATCCTTAATGTGGAGATCAAATTCCTGCAGCAATAAAACCCATCATAAAAGTCTTAGCTTAGCATCTTTTTTAGCAAATAGATATCTTAGTGATAAATGGTCAGTGTAAACAATAATTTTTTATCCTAAAACATAAGATCAAAACTTTTTAAGGGAAAAAACCACAGCTAACAACTCCTTTTCAGTGGTTGTATAATTTAATTGCATGTCTGAAAGGGTCTGACTAGCATAGTAGATAGCATTGTGTTTGTTATCTTTTTTTTTTTTCCAGGAACGACTCCTATTGCAACATCACTAGCATCACACATCAACTTGAAAGGGAGTGACCAATCAAGTAGAGAGATTATTGGTGCTAAATTTAAAGCCTTCTTTAACCTATTAAATGTAATTAAACAAGATTCATCAAAGTGAAAAGACACATCCTTAATTAATAGATGAGTTAAAGGCTTAGCAATTTGAGGGAAGTCTTTTATAAATCTACAGTAGAATATGGCATGTCCCAAGAATCCATGAATTCTTTTGATAGAAGTTGGTGCAGGTAGCTTTTCAATAACTTCAGTTTTAGCTCTATCCACCTCTATACCAACATGAGAAATTTTGTGACACAAGATAATGTCCTCATCTACCATAAAGTGACATTTCTCCCAATTCAAGACTAAGTTAGTGTCCTCACATCTCTTTAATACTTTATTAAGATTTGATAGACATCACTGAAATAAGTCTCCAAAAATGGAGAAATCATCCATGAAGACCTTTATAATATTTTCTATTAAATTGGAAAAAATTGATGTCATGCACCTTTGGAAAGTGTCAGGAGCGTTACACAATCCAAATGGCATTCTCACATATGCAAATGTGCCATAGGAACAAGTGAAGGTCATTTTCTCTTGATCTTCAGGAGTAATACAGATTTGGTTATAGCCGGAGTACCCATCTAAAAAGCAACAGTATGTGTGTCCGGCTATCCTTTCAAGCATCTAATCTATAAAAAAAAGAGGGAAATGATCCTTTCGGGTGGCGTTGTTGAGTTTTTGATAGTCATTGTATACCCTCCAACCACTTGCTACCCTTTTGAAGATCATCTCACCTTCCTCATTTTCAACAATCATCATCCCTCCTTTCTTCGGGATGCATTGAATTGGGCTAACCTATTTACTATCTGAGATAGGGTAAATTATTCTAGCATCTAGCAACTTAACCATCTCATTTTTTTACTACTTCTTGCATATTTGGGTTGGGACTCCTTTACCTTTCTATTGTAGCTTTGTACCCATCCTCCATTCTTATACAATGCACAATAAAAGAGGGACTAATTCCCTTGATGTTCGAGATTTGCCAACCCATTGCCCTCCACCTCTTCCTAACCACTTTACAAACTTGATCTTCTTGTGCCTTGGTAAGTTTGCTAGAGATGATAATGGGAAGTGTGTTTCCTTCTCCATGGAAAGTGTACCTTAAATGGCTTAGTAGAGGCTTGAGCTCAAGTCGGGGTGGTTTTTCTATAGACGGAGGTGTTGGTGAATCACTTAAAATCAAGAGTTCAGGTTTAGAGGTATGATCCCCTTCCTCTTCTTCAAGTTGCTCATCTTTAACATATTTTTCTAACTCTATCTTTTTTTGTATTTCCTTTACACAATCATCAACCACCTCCACTCTCATACATGATTCCTCTTTATATAAAGGCTACTGCATCAGCTTGGACATGGTGAATTCTACTTGCTCCCCCCCAACTCTTAATATGATCTTCCCCTCATACACATCTATCAAAGCCCTTTCGGTCAACTACTCCATATGGCTTTTTAATTGAGTGATCAACTAGTTGAAGAGTCATGTTGGTGTTAATCACATCTCCAAGATTCAATTCCCTAAAAAGAGAAAGAGGCATAATATTAATGTTAGCTCCTAAATCACACAAGCATTTAGGAAATTCTTTAGAATCAAAAGTGCAAGGAATTGTAAAACTCCCTGGATCTTTAAGCTTGACTAAAATTTTTCTTGAAATGATGGAGCTATAAGTCTCCGTTAGAGGCACCATCTCGCTGTCATTCCATTTTCGCTTGTTAGTGATAATGTCTTTAAGGAACTTTACGTACTTTGGCATTTCATTCAAAGCTTTCAAGAGATGTATCTTTAACTCTAACTTCTTGAAGGTTTCTATGAATTTAGCAAACCGTTGATCATCATCATTTATCTTCCTTTGCCTTAAAGGAAAAGGTAGCCTTAGAGCATACTTTGATATGTCAATGTTGGGTGGCTGCTCCACTTAAGCCTCTCTTGATTCTTTAAGCTTCTTTTCTTGCATTTTAGCTTGCAATTTTCACCTCTTGTTGCTCTTTATCTTCATCAGCTCTCAATGGCATTTATTGAGGTCCTTGAAGTTCTCTACCACTTCTCAAAGTTATTACCATAATTTGCTCTTTCGGGTTGTGTTGCTTGAAAGATGGCCTTGAGCTCTAATAGCAACTACATTTACTAACTTGAACCTCTATATTGTGAATTGATGAAGAATGATTCTTAAGAATTTGGTCATATTATTCTTAAGAATTTGGTCATATTTCTCATTCTGGTTATTGATTTTTTAGCTGATAGCTTCCATGAACTTATCAAACTTTGTCTCTATAGCTGAAAATATGTAATCAATAGACTTAGCTTAGAATCCAAGTAGTGGTGCTGGTTTAGAGAACTGATTTAAGAATCCTTGTGAGTTTTGGTTGTTACTCCATAAGAAGTTGGGGTCGTTTCTCCAACCTTGGTTGTATGTATTTGAGTATGGATTATTGTTTTGTTTCCTTAGTTGGAATTGATTTCCAATAGAGCTGTAATTTTCTAGAGTTCCATCCCTATACATATTTCCACTTCCAAAACCACACTCAAGTGTTGAATGATCAAGTATATAAAAATGCTCATAAAACATGGCTGAAGAAGAGGTTGAAATAACATTACCTCTTAAAGCTAAATCACCAATCTTCTTGTTTAGTGCAGCAAGTTATGCTTGAATGGAAGTAACATCATCAACTCAAAGTTTTCCTTCTTGTTTATGAGCCATTTGTCTGTCTGAATGCCATAAACAATTGTTATTGGCCATTTCTTCCAAGAGTTCAAAAGCACCATCAATAGTCTTCTGCATTAATAATCCTCTTACAACTACATTAATAGTGTCTCTTATAGACCTCATCACACCATTATAGAAGGTTCGGATAAGGACATCCGTACGAAGGCCATGGTGTGGACAACTTCGTTGTAACTCCTTGAATCTTTCCCATGCATCGCACAAAGATTCAATCTCAAATTACTGAAAAGTGGTAATGTCTTTGATGATCTTTGTCGTCTTTGCAGGAGGAAAGTATTTTGCTAGGAATCCTTTAGCAAGAAGATCCTAAGTGGTGATAGATGCTGGAGGTTGAGAGTTAAGCCAAGCTTTGGCTTTATCTTGAGTGTAAATGGAAAAAAGTCTCAAATGAATGACATCATCAGAGACTCCACTATACTTAAATGTATCACATATTTTCAAGAAATTTTCTATGTGTATATTTGGATCCTCATAAGGTAAACCATGAAATTAAATAGTAGATTGAATCATTTGCAGAAGGGCAGGCTTAATTTCAAAGCTATTAGCTTGAACAATCTATCTAGTGATAATTTCTTGAGCTCTTTCCAAACTGGGTATAGCAAATTCAAGAAGAGTTCGTTCAGCATTAGCTTTTTTACCTCCTTGTGCAGCCATGTCTCCAGACGCACTCCTTGATCTCCTATGGTTCTCTTTCTCGAGCCTAGGCAAATCCTAAACAAAGAGCAATGGTTCTTTTCTTGTACGTCTAATGTTATGTATACATAACCACAAGAGTACCTAAAACAGAATATTCAAGTGAAAACATAGTATAAAAATAAAAAATCTTCTAATCCAAAACAATCTTGATTAATTTTGATGTTAGCTCTGTCCATCCTTGGCAACAGTGCCAAAAACTTGTTGATGACTGCAAGTGCACAGGTTGACAAGTAATAAAGTAGTGAGTAGATTATTGTACCCACTAGGATTGAGGACTAAGCACCTATTAGCTTTAGTTTAATATGTTTAGAGCTTGCAAATAAAATTTTAATGAAATAATAAACACACTAAATAATTAACAAATAATAAAACACAAATTAAACTATAGCTAACTAATTAATAAAGAAATGAATCAATGGGAAAACATGTTGTTGGAAAGTTATACACCACATTATCCTTAAGTCAAATGATAGATTAATTCAAGTTCAATGCACACCTCAAGGTTTCATAAACCAATTAACACTATCTCTCGAGTAATGCTAATCTCCACAAACAAGCATCAATTAAATCTCAAAGTATGGATTAACTCTCATCATCACCATAAAATATGACAACATCAAACTTGCAAGGCATTAAGCAAACTTACAGAGGATTAGATCTACTCAAGCTTTCTCAAGTCATTGATAAATCTAACAAATATTTGTGGGTCTACTGAATCCACCATTTCTTAATGCATAGATTCAAACAAGGGTTGTATATGGCCAAAACACAACACACAACAAGTTCAACAAATACAATATGCAAATAAACAAGAAGTAGATCTATAAAATGAACTCAAATCAAATGGATTTCCAAAATCCCAACAACAATATAAACTTAGCCAAACATGGCTCTCAAATCTATCATTCAATATTCAAAATACAACCAAGAGATTAACAAAATAATATTCAATAAAGAAAAAGGAAGAGAAATTGTTATCGAGAAGCTTTAGGTCTTCAATGGAGGCTCTTCTTCTAGCTTCTTGTTTTTTCTCCTTCTTCGTCTTCTTCTCCTCTTGATTGATCTTTTTAATGTGTTCTCTTCTCTCCCTAAATTAGGTTTTTGGTCCCTCTTTTATAGTCTTCTTAATTGACCCTTGAATCCCTAACATTACTGTAGCATAGTTACTGTAGCAGTATTACTGTAGCACCATTATTGTAGCAGAGTTGCTATAGCACCGTTACTATTGCGATCGTGGCACTGTGCGCGATCGCAACAGTGATCGCGGGTCCATCACGTCCCTTACTCTGTTTTTGCTCCCTTTTTTGCTCCTTTGGCTACCATTCACCTACAAAATCTCTTTTTCCTAGAAAAATAAAATAAAATATAAAAGTATATATTTTTATAGCTTTACTATATTAAATGCTAATTAAAATGTATAAATGCATGCAATATTAAGTCCTAAATGTATGTGTAATTTGACACCAACAAATATCACCCAAACTGGGTGATTAATCACAAAGTCATTAGTATTTTTACTTGAATAATAATATGAATGTTGTTCAAAAATAATAATAATAATGATAATAATAATGCAAGCGGTTAAATAAATAAGTATATGGAAACAAAGTGAAGAAATATATTTCTATTGGATATTGAGTATTAAATAAATAAATATAAAAAAAATGTATTTTCAACACAGCCAAAATAAATTATATACATAATAAATACTAAAAATTATATTTTAATTTATTGTAAAAGAATTATCTATATGCATGAATCTATATTTAATATCCATTTTGGAAAAAAAAAACATTGATTTTGACTGTAAAGTGTCAAATTTTATTATGTAAAAATATCAACTTTATAGCAAAAATACAAATCTTATCACAAAATAATAACTTTGTAGTAAAAAAAAATGTAAACTTGGCATTAAAAATGGAAATCTCATGTCAAGAATTAAATGAAAAATATAAGTTTTATAACAAAATATATAAATGTGAGCTTTACTTTTTTTTAAATATAAACTTTATGATAAAAGAGTAACGGAATGTAAATTTTATATTAAAAATATAAAATTTATATTAAAAATGTAAATTTTATAATAAAAATATGAATTTTATGATAAAGATGTGACAAAAAAAATATACATTTTATGTTAAAAATATAAACTCCACATTAAAATGTAAACTTTATATTAAAAAAATAAATTTATGTTAAAAATGGAGACTTTACATAAAAACGTGAAATTTAGCACAAAAATGCAAGCTTTAATATTAAAAAATGTAAACTTTAAATGAAAAGAAAGATAAAAATGCATATTTCATGGTAAAAATTTCAACTTTATTAAGGAAAGTCTATTTTTATGAAAATAAATACCATAAATAAATAAAAGATTCAACCTTTATTATGAAAATGATGGGAAAAAAAATGTAAACTCTAATTATGTAAATGGAAAAAAATAATATTTTTATGATAAAAATGAGATTTTAATGAGAAAAACTAAATATTTGTATAAAAATGACTTTATGTTGTAAAATAAAAAAAAATTATCTAGCAAATAAAAAATGCAAACTTATTTAAAAATCAATAGAGAATAATATTCCTATATTAATATTATTAGCAAAATACCAACTTTGATGTAAAAATGGAATCTTTAATAAAAAAAAAATGCAAACTTTATTAAATGTAAAAACAAAAATGCAAACTTTATGATGCAAATGATAATAGAAATGTCAAACATCACAAAAAATGCAATATTTACACAAATAAACATTAAACAAATAAACAAACACTCCCAGATATATTTCTCCATCTCCATACCACCATCAAACAGCTACTTCACATATATTCACCAATATCACAAATTCAACACAATTAATAAAATGATGAGAAAAAAATGCAAAATAATGATGTAGATGATGAAAAATAACAAAAATGAAATAAAGTAAAAATGAAAAGAAAATAAAATAAAATAAAATAGAAAATGGGTAGAAGAATATATACGCAAAATGATTAAAAATGTAATTTTTATTTAAAAATGATTAAATGGTCCTCAAAGGGTTTACTCTTGATACATGCTTTGACTTAGATGTCTTTGGGTTTGGATTTTTTTATCTAAATCCTAAGCAAAAATGAAATTTTTGCTTTAAAATGTTTGGAAAATGGGTCTCCACCAGTCGATCACCCTTATTTGAAGAGATTTGAGGCTTGATCTTCTATATTTTTTAGAGATAGAATGTTTCTTTTGAGTATCAAAATCGTGTCTAATGTTTTAAAAATGAAGGGAAAGAAAAATTCCCTAAAAATGACCTAAAATGGGTTTCTATATAAAAAAAAAGACCCAGAACAAAAACTCATGACCATAGATTTTAATCCATGATCGTGGATTATTAAAATTCATGGGTGTGGATTTTAATCCACACTCTTAATGTCTCAGTACATTGTTTTAAGATCCTGGTTCCTCATTTAAAGTCCAGTTTTCAAGTTAAAACCTTACTTGGACATTTTAGAAAATGCTTTAGCCCTTTGAGCTTTCGGTTCAAGGAATCAGACTTCCGACTTAATGATACGGATGCTTAGTTTAGGGATTTATGAGTTATATAGTGAAACCCTCTCCTCTTCTACCTGTAGTTTTTTCCTGTCTTGGAGTTTTGCATATAAATTTTTGTATTTTATTTCTCTACTTCTTTATTTTACTATTATTCTTTGTGTTTAATTATTTGTTTATACACTCTAATTGCTTCGGTTGTGCTTATAGCTCATTCAATGGTAATAAAACCATTTGGCATACCAACAAAAAAAAAAGTCACATTGATTTTTTATCTAACAAAAGAATAACTTTATTAAATTAGCATCATTATTTTTCAACCACGAAGATTAATATACCAAACAAAAATTTAAAAACAAATTAGAACCATTACTTGTCTAGAACACCTCAAACATCTACTCCCTAGGTTATTTTCTGTCGGTTAAACCAGAACCTTTGCAGGTAGGCCACAAGAACAAAGGACTTAAGTTTTCCAAGTCATATGATCCGTGGCTTCAACGCAGTCGTTTGGCATTGGTGATTGCTAGACAATGACATTACTTGACAATATTTTAAAGGAAGATAATAGGGTGAAACTTTAAATATTAGAGTTATGATCTGGAATTTTTTGAAACCCTAGCTTCTTTAGATGTGAGATTTGGGAATTTAATATGAAGTTGATTTTTGTTAAAAGATCTAGTGTAATTTTTCTTGTATTTTCTATTGACATTTAAATGAGGTATCGATGGATTGCTTCTATGGTAGCAAGTGCTGTAAAGGAAAGGATCTAATAAGTTTCAAAATAGAAGTTAGGGGGCTTAGTACAACAAAATAGAATTTAACAGAATCTATAAAACAATAGATAAAAGTTCATGGGCCAAACAATGAGTTTTGCCAAATATGAAAAATATGATTTATTCGACTAATGACTTAATTAATAATTTTTAAAAAATTTTACAAATGAGATCGATAAACTATAATATGAAGAGTGCGATAGTTTAAAAACATTGTAATACACTCACTCCCTTGACGGTATTATAGAAGCCATGTATAATCGATTGAAATTATTTTTTTAAAAGATTACTTTTGATTTTACAAATAAAATAAAATAAATATTAAATTATGAATATAACTCACACGCAGAATGCATGTAATAAAGGAAAAAAAATTACTAGTATAAACAACTTTATTTATTTATTTTGAACGAAATTGGAGCTTTTATTTTATGGATGCTAGAAAATACTTGGCATCCGAGAGAGAGAGAGAGCATGTGGACACAATATGAACATGTTGGTAGATATTACATTTCTTTCT
>CATIWM010499040.1:0-72443 GCA_949671775.1 Mallotus repandus
GCTCAATTTAGTCCCTAAGGTTACTCATGTAAACAAGTCAACTAGATTCAATTCATGTAAAATACACATAGTCAAATGGAATAGTCTAAGATGCATATGTTCATATAATATTAATTATGGATGAAAATGGGGATGTTACAAATGTCTATCTTCATATTTGAGTATTCACCCTAAAATTTAATGTGTCAAATTCTTAAAAAGTCTAATTTTTTAGTATCATTTTTTTAACTAAACACAATTATATATATTTTAATACTACTCATATTCTAAAAATTTGTATATAATACGTATTTTTTTATCTTAAACCAATCAATTATTTTTTCTAAAACATTAGAAATTCGATTTTTAATTTTTTTTAATTAAAATACCACTATACATACACCAATGGTAATTTAATAGTCTCAAAATAAATTCTATTACATTTAAATAATGAAAATAAAAATTAAAAAAATAAAATTAATGTAATATATTTAATTTTTAATTTATTTAGTTACCTTTTTATCTTTATAAAAAAAATCTTACTTTAAAATACATATGTTTTATTTTATATAAAACACTTTAATTATATTATATCTAAAATACTACTCCTTTTTTTATTAGAAATTATGTCTTTTGTTCTAATTAAAACATTCACCCTTTATTCAATTAAAAATACAATTTTTTTATTTAATGTAAATAAAAATGTGTAACTTATCAATTATTTTCTATTTTTTTTTTATTTCTCCAATTATTATCATTACAATATATATATATATACTTTTAGGCATAATACATACATGACCCCCTATACTTGTTATTTTTTATCAGATTGACACTTTAACTTATAGTTCTGCCATTTTGACACCTGAAGTTGGCTAAAATGCACTAGTTTGCACTAATATGAAAACATAATGCATCTATCACTCCCTGTACTTGTCACTTTTTGTCAGTTTAACACCTCTATTTGTAGTTTTTGGTTAATCAAACCCTTATGATGTGACTTATGTTGATTCGTTATTCCATGCTACGTGTGCTGACAAAAGTTTCAAAATTGCATTTTAGTCAAGTTCAGGTGTCAAAATGACAAAATTATAAGTTGAGGTGTCAAACTGACAAAAAATGACAAATATATGGACTATGTATGTATTAAATTATATTTTTAATAAAAATTTATTAAATAAAATTATTATAATAACTTTCTAAACTTTTCACTTTTATATTTAATTAATTTATAGTTTTAAATTTATTAAATTTATTTAATAATTATATTAAAATATATATATTATTTAATGTCCACGTGAAATTATATTTTAAGTATTAATCACAAAAAACACATTAATGTTAAAGAACAAATCCTTCTTACTTAAAATAATTTTATTGGTTGATTTTTTTTTTCTTAAATTTCATAAATTCAAGAACAAGGTAACGTTACATTAAAAAAATAAGGGAAAAGGTAACAATCAATAAATCAAATTTGACCATGAGAGAAAATACCATATTATATAATATTAATTTATAATAATCATTTCAATCAAATGCATTATCTGCCCATAACGGTCATGAAGAAAATTTACTTTTAGAAGATGAAAACCAAAAAGAAAATTAAAATTTTTGGAAGAGTGGCGATCGCACCAATGCCAAGCCCTAACAGCAATAATTCATCAAATACAGAGTGGATTTTTGGGCTAGAGCCATTCACTTTGTATTATGACATGAATAGCAGAATAAAGCCATTTACAATAGCAGAATAGCAGTACCAAGCAAGCATCAGTTTTTGCTAAAACATATATATATATATATATATCCAACCGTCCTTACTCGGTGCATGCTTGTTGCATACCTTTCAAAAAAAAATTGAAATTGCAATTCATCATCCACAATTATGTGGAGACATACAACTAAGTAAAGCTCTGCAAAAGAGAATAAAAATCTGCAAGATAGTGTCTATGATGCACAAAAATTTCTTCTAATAGACATTTTTAAATTTTAAAAATGTTTTTATATTGAAAACTTCAAAAAATTCCTCGAAAAAGTTTCAGAATCATTTTTGTGAATATGAAAATTAAAAAACATATTTTCTACTTAAAAATGTGTTTCTAATTTCAAAAATATATTTATTTAAGATTTTTCTAAATTAGAAAAGAGAAAAATTAAAAAATAATTTTATATTTTTAATTAAATAAAATTATTTCTATAATTATACCATTAATTGATATAATAAGCACTTGTTTAGTTCAATTCCATCAAGAAATTCATTTCATTTAAAAATAAATTTCAAATAGAATTTATTTGCAAATGAATTTTTATTAATGAAGTGTGTTTGGTTTAAATAAATAATTTATAAAATTTATTTGAAATGAATCTCATATTTTGTTATATTGTGTTTGGTATAACTCTTGAATTTATATTTTTATCAAATATACCCTTTTAAATATAAAGATGCTTTTGAAAGAGCAAATTACATTTACCTCCCTCAGGTTTGACCTAATTCCAACTCTCCTCCCTCTTGTTTGAAAATCGAACATTTACATCCTTCAGTTTTAGTTCCATCAATACTTTAGTTTTTCCATTAACTTTTCCATCAGTATCTTAATGAATAGGACATTTTACTCCCTCTATTTTATACAAACTAAACATTTTACTCCCTATATTTTGTAAAAACTAACACTTTAATTCTTTTTATTTTAATAAAAAATTGTTGTTCTTTAATTTTCAAATTATTTCAAATTTAAAAATCACAATTTTTATTAAATTTTCAAGGGTTACACATGTCCTTATCAATTTAATTTTAATTAAAAAATTAAATTACGAATTTAATAATTCATTAATTTTTATGAATTTTATTTTATATTTATTTTTTATGTTTGGTTTCATTAATTTACCTTTTTTTTAAGTAATTCATTTTATATATTACTTTAGTTTTAGATAATACTAATTTTAATTGGAGCAAAAATTAATAACAATAAGTAAAAAATGAATATAAAATAAATTTATGAATATTTATAAATTTATTAAAATTACAATTTGACTTTTGAGTTAGTGTGAATTTTATATAATTCAAAAAAATATATTGATGGAAATATGTGTACATGTCTAAAATTTAGTTAGTATTAAAATTTTAAATTTTAAATTTTAAATGATTAAAAAGTTGAAGGACTAAATTATTTTATTTTATTAGAACTTAGGGAATAAACTGTTTTATTTTTATAAATTGAGGGATATAAATGTATTTTAATATAAAAAACCTAGCGGAAAAGTTAATGGAGGGGCTTAAATATTGACGGAATTAAAATTGAGGGATATAAATGTTTGATTTTTAAACAAGAGGGAGGAGAGTTGGAATTAGGTCAAACTTTAGGGAGATAAATGTAATTTTCTCTTAAGGAGGGGTGTTTTAATCCTTTAAAAGTATAGACTTAAAATTTGTGGATCCAACCATTTTGATTGAATTTGATTTAGTTATAATCAATTTTATAAATTTAAAAATTTGAAATTGCAAATGAATTACATACAAAACTTAATTAAACCAAACATAAAATATTTAGATTTACAAATAAATTTCATAAAATTTTATAAAATTCATTTATACCAAACACACTCTAAATAAAATTTTTTAATATTTATCTATAAAATTTGTATCTATATATATTTATATATTTTTAATATTTATCTATATAGTCCTATATTTTTTATATTTATATGTTTTTGTTTTCTATGTTTTAAGAAATGTCAATGTCATTTACCCTGTCCATTTTCACATTTTCCTATTTTACCGTTTCTGTGCTACATAGGACAGCGCCATCCGCCAGACAGAAGAGCTTCCCCCCCACCTTCACATCACTTTGCCATTAAAGCCTAACAGCAACCACCCAACTTGCACATCTCATACTCAGAATTGTCTTTGAATTACATAATGCTTTCAGATAATCATAAGAAAAATCAAATAAGTGGAACCACAGAAAACAACAATTTTTTTCTCTGACAGAATTTCTCAGCAGCACATTTGCAATGGATAGGTTTCTTGGCTAGAGGCCACCAGAGAATAAATCATCTTAGTAAAGTAAATGAACATTCACCAAAAAGTACAATTGAAAAGAATTACAAAACCGAGTTACACGCTTGATCTACAAAAAAAGTTGCGCATGCTACCATCTAACAATAACCCAAATTTTAGTTCAAAATAAAAAAAATCTAATAGTAACCCAATTTAATCTCAAAGGTTCTCCAAGTAACTTTAAGCTGTCTTTGCCTTCGGCTTAATGCGCTTCACTCTAGAATACAGAAAAACTCCAGCAAGGGCAATCCCAGTGCCTACATTGAGTTGAGGGGAGCAGAGTTTAGAATGAGGAAGTTTACAGTAGTAAGTTAAGCTTAAATTAATGTGCATGCAAATGAAAATCTAATTATCTTTCCAAGTAGGAAATGTGAACTTTTAAGTAAATTTACCGATAGAGTTTATAGGCGAGACGGGTGTCCGGAAGAAGAGGACAGAGCTCACAATGACCACCACTCGCTTCACACAGTTGCCCACAGAGTGCGTAACAGGGGATACCCTCTGCAATATCATGTAGGAAACCTGCAAATATTTATACCATACTAGGTCAGCCTTAGTTCCTGATTTAATAGGCCATGTGTTTGATAAAAGAGTGGCAATATGTGAAAAGTTTAAAATGTTTTAGTGCTAGGGATTGGCTTCATTGCTTCACCCGTTCAGGTTTTGTGCATGTCTTCGCATAATTACAAAGCCAAGTTCCAAGTTTATTTCAAATTACATGTACTCATCATAAATTTGATAAATGAAGTGGAGCCATGACCTGACCTCCAAAACTCTTAACAGGTTAAAGAGAGAACAACAGAGAACTAAAAATGTGAAAAGACACTCTTAAAAGGAGTAATAATTTATAGCAAAAAGTTTAGAGAATGTCACCATATTATAAGCAAACTGAACTTGAGAAACTAAGAAAAGTTACACGATAAAGAAACTGAAAAAAACAACATGCATGCACCAACCTACCTGCATAAAAAACATGTGCACATGCTTATGCACTCATACAAAACATTAGAATATGTGCAAGCACGGACAGAAACAAATAGATGCATAAACTACACTCAATCTAGAAAAAATAAAACAAATAGAATACGTGCACAATTTATAATGAAAAGACAGAAATCATATTGCATAGATTTTTAGGACAATCCAAGAAAACCCAATATTTTCATGTTTAAAGAAGGCAAGGTTCCAATGGTGAAGACAAATATTTCAACTTGTAACAATCACTTTTAGATATCCAACACAAGTGCTACAAGGTAAAACAAGCACACATGAGAAAAAGGATGAAGGAAAAGAAGCATCCCGACAAATGGTAAATATGTGTTTTGGGGGGAAAAGAAAGAAAGATAACGAGGCAATACCTGCTGATAGGCATGGAAGCAGAGTGCAGCAAGAAGAGACCTAACATACACCTGTTTAACATTCAATCCCTGTGCACAAATGATCAACATTAATACATGATTGACTGACAATCAACAAACTTTTGTGAACTTTCAGCTCTATGGAGAAAACTCACAGCAGATTGAAGATATGCAGGAGTAAACTTGACACCCTCCATGAAGAAAGTCACAGGGGCTAACAAGAAAAAGGACATGATTGTTATTATTGAGAACAGAGTAATGTTGTCCAGTGATTCCTGTCAACACAAATTAAAAATCATTAGCAATTTAGAAAATACAGAACCAAATTTACATGTAGAGGTAAAGGAAGACACATTGGCACTTGCAGCTGACTTTAGAAAATGGTTAATTCAATCAAGAAATGGCTAATAAGTTACGAATATGGATAAGAAGGGATTACCTCTTTCTTAACCATGACCTTTTTGCTAAGGACGTTACGAGATTGGTTTGTCAAATTGGAAGCCATTGCACTCCAGAACCCAGCCCTTTTCCAGAAACATAACAATGGATTTACAATTCAGAATCTAAAATAATGTGTTGAAGAAATCATATTGGCAGATTCCTCCAAAGGACAGCAACAAGCCAAAAGTGTTTTGGGGTGATAATCATACACATCCCATATGTATTCGTACCAATTGAAAGAGGCCTCAGTGGCTGACGCAAGTGCTACACCACCCATAATTGGTATTAGTGAACCGACCACCCATATAGTAGGCATCTGTAAAAGAACAGAATGAAGGTAATTGAAGTTAAAGCAACTTAATTATCATTTTGACAATATAAATGCTACAAAGTCGTCAAATAGTTTCCCCAAATGAGTGATACCTACATAATTAGCCAGTTACAAATACGCAACAGCAAGCAAGCATTTACACAGCACAATAACAGGGACGATTACACTCATATTGACATATCTGCATACTAATGCCATCTAACAGTGCTGGATATGCAATGAATATGAATAAGCCAAAAGAAGATGCGTTAGAAATTCTCACCTCACTGAGAAACATAGCAGAAAGAACAACTGAGAAGAAAGGTTCCATAGCTTTGATCGTGTGAGTGAATGAAACGGCCACCTTACCAAGACTCATATTAGTAAAAAGATTGCCTAGTGTGTGAACCAATGCCAATGGAAAGATTACAGCAAGCTGTCAAAAGAATTGTCACAATTAGTATCAACCTTATTCTAGTTGATGATCAAAGTATCATCTACAACAGTTCTATGTTAAATCCAATACCTGAGCACCACTAATTTTGGGCCTTTTGTAGAGATTGAAAGTCCACATAAGAATAACTAGTGATGTCCCAACAGCAAACTGAGCTAAGGTGACTGTTACAGGGTTTGGAAAGACCTTCAAAACCTGTTCAAGTAGCAATGGAAATTAAAACACTTCCCCTTTTTATCAGTTTACTTGTACAACTGTACACAACAATGTACAGATAGGTATATTTCAGCTAATTGAAATATGAAGTTGAATATGAAGTTGATTTTAATTTTCATGGTTGAACCACAAATACCTGAAAAACAGTATTACATGTTTAGCTAATTAGTCGTCCCTTATTTAGTTAATGATCTGAAGAATGATTAATTAATTCAGACTCAAACTTTAGCAATGGAACCTGTAGTAATGTCCCTTATTTAGTTAATGATCTGAAGAATGATTAATTAATTCAGACTCAAAATTTGGCAATGGAACCTGTAGTAATGTCCCTTTTTTAGCACAAGTTTTTTTTTAAAAAAAAAAAAAAATTAAACATCCATTAACATCAGTAGAAATAACATCTCATGGTATTATTCTAATTGTATAGCTACCATTTTTATTAATACATTATATTATATATTGCACTTCAGTTAGCCAGTTTGGTTAATATTATTGAAAAGGAAACCAAAACCAAAACAAACAGTACCATTCACCAACATTTTCAGACTTTCTTTATTCTTCTTTTGAAGACTAAAAAATTTCAACGTTGCATTGGTGCTTTGCTTTGTCAAGTTATCTCTGATACCACTGGATCAACGCATATTAGAAATAAAACAGATGAAATAAACAATTAATCAAATGGATTCTGACCATTGACGAGTATCAATTAACAAAATATGCAGCACAGCCACAGTCAATATATTAGTCTAATTTGATTGCTGAGACTGTTTAGTTTATTCATTTTTAAAAAAAAAATCACAAGGAAGCAAGCGAAACGAAACCGCCACCAAAACTTCAACGGCTGTTTTTCTGTTTCTTTTTCATGTAATCTTTATGTTTTGTTAAGAAACTTCAATATTTTACAGTTAAACAAACAAACAAACACTACAACAAAAGCAAATCAAAAGTAGCTATAGATTCATCAGTTCTCGGCAAATCATTCCATTTCGAAAGCGATCTAACATTTCTCATTTGAATAGCATTTAAAATTGTTTAAAAATAAACAGATAATTAATTAATTAAATCAAGGGAGAATCCTTCGAACCTGTTTGTTGTAAATATTGAAGTAAATATTGAAAAGGTACCAAAGGCCAAACAACAATCCAAGCTCGAGAGTTCTCGTCAAGCTATTAGGCTTCTCGCTCTCACCAGCAGTTTCCGGTACAGCAGCCGCCTTAACCTGAAAACGCTCCGTTCTAGCTTCAGAAACCACGAGAGAAGGGAGAGAATTCCAAGGCCTGAGTAGAGACATAGACGAAGAAGAAGACCAGGATCGGCGAGGGAAAACGACATTGTTAGAAGCAGCATCAAGATCCTGTGGTTTAGACGAAGAAGAAGAAGAAGCGCGAATAGGATCAAATCTAGAAGTAAAGTTTGGGCTAATTAGAGGCCTGCAACTACGAGGCTTGAGAAGAGGCAGTGACGGAGATGACGAAAAAGAAGAAGAAGAGGAGGAGAGGGTGAAAGCTGCGCTCTGCATTTTTTTCTCTTTTTTTCAGGATCCGAAAATACAGAGCTTTGTTGGATTTTTTTAAATTTGATGGCGAAATAGAGAAGGGTGGCTGTACTTTTAATACTGTTTTGTTGGGAAGTGGTGTGGTGGGTGCGTTGGAGAGTCCGCCTAGAGCCGAGAGGAGTCGCTCGAGGTTTGGTAGAACAGTGCTACGAGCGCTATCGCAGTCGCTGGCTAATATCGGCATCGGGCGCAGATTCTTCACGAGCAAATAGGCCTGGAAACAAAGCCCAAAGTTAGATAGCCTAATTGACCTTTTGGTAGCCTCTTCGCAAAGAAGTGATTGCCTAATTGGAATTACATTTCCACCAACCGGCATTTTGTATTCTTTTTTGTCATTCGAAATTTCCAAACCAACCCCTTAATTTCACCCAGTAATTTATTTTATTTTTAAATAAATTTTAAATTTATTTAAATTAAACATACTTTATTAATAAGAATTGATTTAATTTCAAATAATTTTATAAAATTAAAAAGTTGAAATTTAAAATGAATGTTACAAAATTTTCATTTAAACCAAACATATTTATTGGTATTTATAAATAAATTTTACAAAATCTTATGAAATTCATCTGAACCAAATAAATTCTAACAGTATGTTTAGTATAAATACATTTTATAAAATTTTATACAATTTCAAATGACGTATGTTTAGTTTAAATGAACATGTAATACAATTCATTTACAATTCTAAAATTTTAAATTTGTGAAATTAATTATAACTATATCAAATTCTTACAAAATGATTAAAATTTCTAAATAAATTTTACAAATTTTAAGCCTATGTTCCTAAAATAACTAAAATACTTCTCATTATTTTTATTTTTAAAGATATTGTTCTATCTAAAGGATTAGTTTTCACCAAAGTTAAAAATTAACTTGAATTTTAAATTTGTATGAAATATAATATAACAAAATATACAATTCATTTGAAATAAATTTTATAAACTATTGATTTCAATCAAAATATACTTTATTAATTAAAATTTATTTGAAAATAAATTTTATTTGAAACTTATATTTATTGATAACCAAACAAAATGTAAGTGTTGTGTTACTGACTTTTTCTTGGTCCATATTATTCTTATCTTACCTACACTCATTGACATTCGATACAATATCATAAGTGAGTGTTTATGTTTTGATTTAATTTTAAGTATTTTACATTATAATATTAAATGATTAAAATATATTCAAATTATAAATGTATCACAAATGAGATAATAGTTTAATAGTTACTTTTTTAAAAAAATATATGAAAGTCAATAATTTTTGAGTTTTATTTTATTGTATCGGATTATTTGACTTTTTATTGACCAAAAAACAACAAATATGTATTAATTATCCGACATTTAATATACATCGGAAGCTTTATTCTAAGAGTAGAAAAAATAAAGATAGATTTATTTAATTAAACTATCATCCTTAGTAGAGTCTAATTGTTAATTCACTTCAAAATGAGCTAATTTTAATAGATAAAAATTCAGTTTGATACTTAAACTTGATATATAACATTAAACTAATTCAAATTGAATTTTTATTATTTTTTGAGATAATATATTTCTAAGAAATTTTAAAATAAATAAATATTTTTTATTTTTAAATAAAAATCAAGTTCAAAATATATTTTATATGAACTAATTTACAAATAGATAAATCTGGGTGTTTAACCAACCTAAATTTCAACCCTATTATAGTTGGCTTTACTTATATAGTACTAACCACATCTGATATTATGAGGATGTTTAATAAGCAATAATTTAACTAGTCGATACACATTTTTTATCATAGCATGTTTGGTTTAGCTAATTTAACTAGCCGATAGAGATTTCTTATCAAAGATTTTAGAGGGTATTTGGTTTAGTAAATTTAACTAGCTCAAATAACTTTCTTATCAAATAGCTAAATTATAGATGTTTAGCAAAATTTTGAGATCGACTGGTGATATTTGTTTTTGTCAAAAACACTTACGAATTTGATTTGTTCTATTTTTGAGATTTTTTCACCAGTTAGTAGCTAATTTGAATTTATTATTTATTTGGATCATGTTATCATTATTAAAAATAATTAATAACAATTGACTTTTTATCAATTAAATGCATATGATTAAATTTTTTTATATAATTTGTAATAAAAAATAACTTTTCAATTAAATTATTATAATATTTATATCTATAATTTTTTTAAAAATTGTTTAATATTATTTACATCTAAAATTAATTTTCAAATAAGTTATATGAATAATTTTAATAATATATAAATTAAAGATAATGAATTATGATTTATTACTATGCACTATTTTAAAATAATTTACATAATAAAAAATATTATAAGAGATGTATAAAATTATATTTAAAAATAAATTATATTATTAACAGTCATTTAACATATTAACGGCTAACAAAATTATACTAAACCATTCATATTTATTAGCCATCGATTATTAGCTATTAACTACGAATCAATCATATCAATTGCTATAAGCAATTAAACCAAACAAGTTTCTCATTAAGTTTGCAAACCTAAAAAACCATTCAATAAAAATAATCAAAGAGCTTTTAGAGTGTGGCCGTTATAAATGAATTTCACAAAATTTATAAACAATTCATTTAAACCAACATATCCCTCTCATTACTATTATTTTCAAAAATATATTTCTATTTAAAAAGATATTTTTTATTAAAATTAAAAATTAATTTAATTCTAAATTTATACCAAATATAATATAATAAAATATAAAATTCATTTGACATAAAATTTATAAACAATTCATTTAAACCAATTACACTTTATTAATAAAAAATTATTTGAAAATGAAATGAATTTTTTTTATGGAATTCAACCAAATGTAGTGCCAAATGCCAATTGGACAACCTCTGCCTACACTCCACTCATAGTTTTTGGCTGCCTTTCAAAGTTTGACATGCAAGCAAACACGTCCTTGTTGCCTCCTGTGCATTTACGTACAATGTCCACATGCATTTTTAACGTAGAAAAAACAGATTCTTTTTTTTTTTATTTCCAAGAAGATGTAGAGCAAGTTTATGCAATTAGATCTCCTTGACACGGAACGCAACACATTAAAACATGCTGCTTGCAAAATCATACAAAAATCTCATCAACAATAAAATTCCCCAGCATCTTTCAATTCTAGGTGCGGAAGTTGCTGAGTCCTTCCCACAAAGAATCTTTAATGAAACAAGACAAGTCTATCAGCTCCTGAGGAATTTTTCTTGTAAAAAGAAACCATGGCAAGTAAATGGGATCGAGCTAGTTAACAGCATATCAATTTATATCGAACCACTAGTAATTTATATGGAATTCCCCCCCACCCAGGAGGCCATCTCGAGATTATCACATAATTATGATGTAAATACTTCAATACCTGCAGTTTTCATTATCTGGCAAACTGGGCAAGCATCCACAAACCCAGCACAATCCTTGCACAGGCATAAGTGTCTACATGGCAATAATAAGATAGAGGCTTCCTTTGTCTTGCAAGCTCTGCAAATCATCTGTCTTTCAAATGATATTAAATTTGCTTCCCGGATGTTCAAATGGCTCTGGTTAGCGTAAGAGGCTGCAGTATCCACTTCACTGTCCCCACAGCCTTCCTTTCTGTGAATGACACCCTGTGCTATGACCTGCTTCAGATTACTCTTCAAAGCATTAACTACAGATTCGTTATACTTTGCTCTGCATTGCCAGGACTGAACTTCTGTGCTAATTTGCTTTATTCTTTCCACTAGTTCATTGTTCTTGCGATTCATGTTCTGTATTTCAACTTCTTTTTCATGTAACTTCCTGCCAATTCCTGTTTCCAAGGCACTTAAAAAAGATAATGTGTGCCTTTCTTCTAATTCCCTCATACCCTTTCTCATAGTCTCTTCCTGCTCAGAAAGAATCCAGGTAAGTGCTAGGCAATGACCCCAAATATAAAAGCCAGAAGAAGCCTTCTAGTCTATTGCGAACATACTATCAAGCCATTCAAAGCCTCAGACTTAAAATGCGAAAGTAATCATTTCTAACCTCATGAGACAAGAATAAAAGTCTTACATTTTCAATAGGAATTTTACTTTTGGAAATTATAATTTCCTTTTCTGATAACAAGACAATTAGACACAGGTGGAGACTTTGATAACTGAAGCATATTGTTGTAGGGGGTTTGCTGGGGGAAAAACAAACCATAAAAATCCAGAATTGGAATGATAAATTAATTATAGAAAATTAAAATAATACAAAGACCATTTCAGAATTATCTTCACTGGATATGCAGAAGAAATCACATACAAAATAATAGGTTTCAGAATATTATTATAGTTGAAATAGAACACTAAAATTTTACCTGAAGTCTGATTTGGTGATCAAATTCATCTTGTTGCTGATCAATCTCAGCTTTAAGACTCTCACCTATCGCCAACATATGCCCCACGGCTGTCTTACTATCACTTGCATATGTGACAGAAGAATTGTGTTCTTCTTCCTCGCATGACAACTTCAGACCAATTGATACAGGATTCGTATTCAGAATGATTCCATGTTGACCAGCTTCACATTGATGGCAATTATTATTCGAAGAAAGTTGATGCTTCTGTTGCCCGGAAATAATTTCCGACTCCCTTCCTCTTTTAGCAGGCCTCTCCATGGTAGTTGTATGGCCATTTCCCATATGAGTCATGGGACCTCCAATACATCCAACTTTGCCTGCGACAGATCACAATGAAACTAAGCCAACAATAAGATATTAAAAATGCAGGGTGGGGAGCAAACAATGGGATGAAATGAACATGGACAAGAGGTGCATGCCAACAAGTCTAATCATGGGTTGATGCTACAATAAAATTGACAAGGAGCAAATTTCCTCTCAGAAAATTCCGACTTTCCATCTATGCCAAGCTCTTGTGATATTTGCTTTCTACCACAAGCTAAAAGGAAATATCATCATTTTCAATCTCAATTCCATCTAAAATGCATACAGTAACTGAGATCCTTCATGCTGGTTTAGTTACGCTCACAATGCACTGAACACAACATAACCTAGACTCTATGGAAATGTATATGAAAGGACAAGAAAATGTATAAGAAGTCTTGAAGAACAACAACCCAAATACTAAGCAACAATGTTATGAGTTTTTCAAACACAATTCTACACATTTTTGAGCCACCGTCTAAGAAACAATATAAGCTGAGTTTGGTTTAGAAAAAACTTACTTTCTCCAAATAACTGCAGCTGAGGGAATGCATTAACTTCACCATGGAAGTGGTTTTCTCCAAATGAAATTGGAAACACATAATTTCTGTTATTGCCTGCAAACATGTTCCTAGACAAGAACAAATTTTATTTTTTTAAAAAAGGAAGAGCTTACACTCCATAGTCCATTCTGCAATCAAAATCACAATTCACTTTCAAAAGCCTTCGTAGTCATTAAAATAATAATAATAATAACAGCATTGTTGGATAAGCAAATGATAATGATGGTGAACAAATCCAATTCTTTTAGACTAAACACAACCCCTGTAGGAAAAAAGACAGAAGTACAAAATGGAAACCTTGAGAAACAGAACCCTTTTAGACTCATCCTAAAATAACCCATCGTGCATTTATGTTAAAATAAATTGATCAAACGAAACAAAGACAGATAAGTATATAAACGCAATACATATTCATTAAAAATAAAAATACAAACTTTTACCCAGAGCACGAAAGAAAGAAAGAAATCAAAGCAACCCATAAAGGTCAAATTACCTGAAATCAAAGTAGATGCAGGAAATGAATGATCTGGGCAGAGAAAAATGAGAGGGAGGAAATGGTTAAAGGAGGAAAGGAAGCAACTTGGACGATGATGATGATGTTTTCAGTACTATTATTATTGGGAGAGAAGATGATGATGGTGGTATTGGGATGGGAAAAGGAAAGCGTAATTGAGGCAAAGAAGAAAACGGAGGATTGATTCCATTGGTACGGGGAGTTGTGATTGTTAATGTTGTTGTTGGTGTGGTTGGCATTGTTGTTGGTGGAGGTACTGCTGTTGGTATTGGTATTAGTATTGGTATTGGTATTGATGTTGTAATCTTCATCACTCTCAAGGTCCAACCTCCTCACCCCCCACCCCTTTACTTTTCGTTTTCTTTACCTGTAACTTTCTTCAGCCTCTAATGATTCCTTCCTTCTTCTTTGTTTTTTTTTATTATTTACTTATTCGTTTATACTGTTGTTATAGTACAAATATTTCTAAAATTGGAACCGTTAATTTATTTTTTATTTAATTATAACTATTAATTATTTTATATAATAATATTTATAAAATCTATCAATAATTATAATTAAACTAATAATAATACAAATGTTTGTAATTTCACTGGTTTATACTTCAATTAAATATTATAGTTTTCTTTTTCATAGCATAAACTTGCAATTTTTTTTTTACGAAAACTTGCAAATTTCTTAATTATTTTAAATTAATTATAAATTTTTCAGAGTTATAATATTGTACTATTTTTTATGTTTTGAATTTGATCTAAGATTATTAAATTTTGCATAAATGATTAATCAAACTGAGTTTTAAAATTACACAATATTAAATATTAAATATTAACAAACAAGTAGTATATATATTAAATGTTGAACTTTAAAGTTATTAAGTCAATAATTTGACTAATATCTCTCTTCAATTCAACATTCACCCTTAAAAAGTTATGTATTTAATTATTAAAATTTATAATATTTTTCTATAATAAATTAAATATGAAAAATCTAAGGATTGTTTGTTCTATCAAAAGTAAGGGTGAGAATCAGAATTGGAATGAACGATTCCGATTCCTAGTGTTTGATTCATTAAAATTTTGCATGAGAATGAAAACGGATTATTTATCAATGAGAATCGACGTTCCTCTTCTAGGATAAGGAATGATTTTTCATTTTCAAAATATTAAGTTAAATTAATTATAAATTAATCAAAATTTTAAATATTATTATATATTATTAAAATTTATGAAATATAATATTTTTTGAAGGAATGAAATAAAATATGTAAATTCATAATGATTATTATTTAATATATTTTCATATATAAATAAGATTGATTTTGATTTCAATTCCTTTGTAAATCAAACACTTTGTTAAATTTTTCATTTAATTTATGATTTTCCTTTATTACGATCTCGATTCCAATTCTAAAGTATGAAGTAAACAATCTCTTATTTTAGTGTACACATTTTTTTTAATAACTAGCATAAGATCAAACTCTACTCTCAATCAAATGTCTTGGCTCTGTAAGAGGATATTTTACTCTCCGTTCTTGGCGAGCTAGACAAAATACACATGTTTTATTTCATATAAAATACTCTAATTCTATTAGATTTAAAATAATACTTTTCATTTTCTATTAAAAATTATATCTTTTATTTTAACTAAAACGTCCATTTTCTTTCAATTGTTTTCTATTTTTTTTATTTCATTTATTCAATTATTATGATTAATGCACATATTAAAAATATGTATGTACTTTTAACAAAAGTTAGTCGTCAATCTGCGCGTTGCGCGGGCTGTGAATAATATATATTTTAATTTGCAAATAAGAATTGTAATTAAAATGAATATAATGAAATGAATAATAAGATGAAAATTAAAATAAATAAAATAAAATTACCCTTAAATTAAATTATCAAATTTAACTAAATAATTAGCTAATCATAAATTATAATAAAATATCATATAAAAATCAATACACTTGGAGATAAATTTAAAATAACTACTGAAAGCAATCATTTTTTATAACTATATTGAGGATGATGTGTTTGTTTGAACATGTGATGCTACATCATTAGAGAGTTAGGGTTTGAAAAATAGGGAAAAATGAATTTGAGACTAAAAAAGAAAAAATATTAAGAAAATAAAAAATAATTATAACATTAATATTTTTAAAAAGACTAACAAAACTATTGGATGCACACTAATTAGTATTGAATGGCTATACAATTCAAAAAGTCTTTGTATACCAACCAACAGGAAGAACCAATACCCCTCCTCCTACAACTTTCAAGTATTGTAACAACACATTCTAATAAAAATAAAAACAACAAAATTATTTCAAAATTAACAAAATATATAATCACAATAAAATATAAAATAAATAAAATTATTTTAGTTAAGAAGAATATACCTTATTTTTTAATATAAATAACAGAAAAATAAAAAAAAATACTCAATTCAAAAATATTGAGTCAAATAGTAGAATTTTACGTTAAATAAATAGAAGAGAATGATGTATTTATGGTTTAATAGATGAGAGGTGTTTTAAGTGAAATAGAAAACATTATTTTTAGTGGGGTATGAGAGAGATATTTTAGATAGAATAGAATTATAGTGTTTTAAATAAAATAAAATATTTATTTTTTTAATTAAACGATATAAATTTTTAAAATATAACACATAAACGTTTAGAGCTGAATACCGAATTATGAGGAGAGTTTATGTCAAAATTTGAGCTGAATGACTTTGAAGCTCAACATTTAATATATATATATATAGATTATAAATAAATTATTGTAATAATTTTTTCAGTTCTCATTTAATATTTAATTTAATTATAATTATAATTTATTAAAATTAGTTAATTAATTATTTTAAAATATATATTATTTACAATCTGCACAAAACAAAACGAAATTCACAACTAGTTTGATTAGATAGCAATTTACATTGGCATATGTTTGATTAAATATTAAATCACTTTTACCTTCGTTAGAAATGATTTTTTTTACTTCACCGCAAAATGACATATAATTATAAATAAAAATGCAATGCAAATTATTTTGAGAGATTTATGCGTTAAATTATTAAAATTTATAATATTTTTTATAATAAATATAAAAAAATTATTTTATACACATGTTGTATTTTTTGTAAGGCCTTCTAACTCTATTACAAGTAAAATATTATTCTCTTTTTTCATTAAAAATTATGTCTTTTATTCTAACTAAAACATTATTTTTTTAACTATAATTTATTTTTTTATTTTATTTATTCAATTAGTATTATTACTATACATATTAAAAATATATATTTGATATATACATGTATATATATATGTACTCTTAACAAAACAAATAATAAAAATAAAATTATTACAATAACTTTTTAAATTCTCATTTTATACTTGGCTAAATTGTAATTTTAACGAATTAAATTATTTAATTAATTATTTTTAAAATATGTACTTAACACAAAATGTAAATTCACAACTGATTTATACTTCCATTATAATTTAAATAATTTTTTAAAAATTAGCCCCACTTAATCACTTAACTTTCCCATAAAATAAATTCTAAGTCTAAATTGATGACTCCCATAAAATTTACTCTTAAAGTCTCAATTAATGGCACTGCATCCAATCACTGTGTGGTCGGTCGTCCAATAATTAAACGGCTAAAACTTTATTAGGTGCATACAAAAACGATGTTCAGTTAGGAGTTGTCGTTTCTGGCATATCTACTTGGTTGTATTTTGAAAAAACGAGAAGTCCTTTAGCTGGCAACCGTTGTTAATGTGATGGAAAACGACATGTCATCGAATGCCATAAAACAAAGCCCTGTCAGCCATCTTAGTAAAAACAAAGGGTAAACGACAAAACGACCAGTTGTTTAACTGGCACTTGAATAATTTCTCATGTTCAATTTGTTAGCCCGGCATCAAAGCAGCTGAAGCACTCATGAGTTATTTTATTTCCAATCTTAATTTGTTTGATACTTAATAAATACTCACTTCATTCCATTCTAATTGCCTTTTAAGATAATATCAAAAAAAATTAAAAATCCTATATAATAGACATAATTATAAGTGCAAATAACTATATAAATCTCTTTTGAATTCTAATATCATCGATTTAATAAGAAAAGACTATCTCTTATTGTATAGTCTATAATTCACTTCCCTGTTTATTATGCTGAAATGCATTTGCATTTCTATTCCTGAGTACGTTGCTTTTTAAGCTCATTTTCCTTATAGTTACATGATTGTATAGACTACTGAAATTGAACAAAACCCTAACCTTATTCATCAGATTCATGCTTTGATAAATCAACTTCGTCGAACCCACCTCAACAACTAAGTTCATTGATGAAAGATTAGAAGCCATAAAGCAACAAGAAAATTTGAAAGAAAGGATTGGTGGGGAGCTCTTTGAGCTCCAAGAAGTAGAGGTACTAACTGGTGAAATTTTGAAGAATAAAAAGATGTAGAAGAGATGCATGAGAAATAAGGTTTTAGAAACGTTGAGAGCCTTCTTAAAGAACGCAATTTCAGTGGCTCTTTCAAATTCTGCGTAGACCCAAAAAAAAAAAAAAAAAAAAACTTTCTGATTATTTAATCTTTTACAACAATTTATTTATAAAAGATGGTTGTTGTAGCATCGTTGGTGGTGGGAGGTGAAAGGGAGTGGCGGTGAGAAAAAAAAAAAGTGGGTATAAGGGCGGTTGAAGTATGTTGCATGTGTAATTGAGCTAATTCGAGTTGATTTTTGTCTAATTTAAGTTTGGTTTGTATATAATCAATTGAATTTATTATGTTATTTGGTGTTCAGTGTTATGTTATTTGGTGTTTATAAGTTATTGACGAGTTTAAACGAATCTAAATAAATTTTAAAAAATAAAAATTATAAATAAAAATTATACATTAAAAATAAAAAATAAAATATTTATTAAATAAATTATAATATAATTAATAAAAATTATAAGTTTATTTTAATAATATATTTTAAAAATATTTTTTATAGTAAAAAAGTATATATATTTAAAATTAAATTATAAAATATTAAAATTATAAATTGGCTTGTGGCGTTAATTAAATAAAGTTTAATATATAGAAAATCGAATGAACTTTTGTCATGAGCAGTTATCGTTTATAGTCTTAGGAGGGAAAAAAAATAATGAGATAATAAAAGAAGAAGGGTAAAGTAAAAGATAAAGTATAATTTCTTTTTAAAATAAAAGTGTATAAAAGGATTTTAACTCTTTTAGTGGGATCCAAATTCATCTCAAACATCGCACTTATTAATAAACTAACGGTGACTTAAAAAAAAAAAAAAATTAACGAGGGCATGACTGATAATAAACTACCGTTTATACAAGGGCCTGTATGATAAGGAAATATCAGTTTCTTTAGTTCTAAAATTAGTCGGGAGATTTATCAGAATTTGGGGATAAATATTAACAACAAAAATGTATTTTTATCCTATAATAAATATAAATCATGTTAATGATTTTTACTATGATTTATATGTATATTGAAAAAAATTAGAGTCGTTAGATTAATTTTTATTTTATTATAATTATTAATTTTTTATATATCAATATATATAATATGTACTAATAATTATAATTAAATAAAAATTAATATAATAATTTTAAGTTGTATTTGTATACTTTTGATATTAATTTATACTTATTTATCAATTTATAATTTTAATGGGTTGTTTTAATTTCCGCTCAATGATTGATAGTACTTACATATAATTGAGTAATTATAGTATTTCTCATGATTGATATTGTGATTTGCTAGTAATAGATTTGAGAAATAATTTTGTTAAAGAATCAGTGTATTGCTAATCAATCAATCAACTATCAAAAATAATATTAAGAGATTCAATCTTAAATAATAAAGAAAAAAAAAAACCAAAATTAAGAGGTTAAAAATTGTCAAAAAATTCGAATGAAAATTTAGATCAAAACGTGTAACATTCTCTCCCATAAACAAAAAAAAATCTGGTTAATGACGGCTCGCGTCTCCACCTGCACCTCCATAATTAGCATTCCACTAGATTCCCCCTCGCCTCCCCTCCTCTCCACCAGTTTAACTTTTTTTTTTTTTAATTTATTTTGCCTCCAAAATATAGTTAGTTTCCACACGAAATCCCACTCTCACCCTTTTCTATTAAAGTATCCGACGCCTCAATACCGTCAGTCCGGAGGGCTAATCCTGTCATTCCACACTCCCCAGAAAATAGATTACAGTTAGTAATTAACGACCTAAATTCGCTCACAGTCAGAGGTACACACATATATCCATCGAGCTACCGCTTTTCTCAATCTCAATTTCGTTGATTGGATTCATCGATTCGATTTTTGATCTGCAACCTGAATCTAAAGGAAAATGCATTCGCTGCCCAGTATTAAATTTTTTACCGATTTCAATGCGGGCACGACGTCGTGTTTTCCGTTACGGAGCTCCGGTTTCGGTAGAAGGCTGCTACAGCAGCAGCAGCAGTCGGTTATCAGTTTCCGAAATTCTTCTTTTAGGAATTTTAATAGTAGTAGTTGCAGGATTGTAGCATGTTCCGTTGAGAGAAATGGGAATGGCAGTGGAGGTGGCGGACCAAGTTCGAGTTCAAGTCCTGGGTCGGGTTCCGGTATGGGCTCGGATTATAGTGCTGGTTCGTTTTTGTCTAGGACTCAAACCTATGCTTTTTTGAAACAGCAGATGGAAGTTGCCGCTCAATCTGAGGTTAGTTTGTGTTTGGAAACTTTGCAAAATGCAAATATATATGTCTGTATCTAGCTTTTGCAAGAATTTCAATTCAATTCAATTTGATTTTTTTCCAATATTTTTGGTATTTGATGGGCGTTTAGGATTATGAAGAAGCTGCAAGAATTCGTGATTCATTGAAGTCTTTTGAAGAAGAGGAGCCAGTTCTTCGACTTCGCAGGTTGCTCAAAATGGCAATCAATGAAGAGCGGTTTGAGGTACAATTGCCGCCTCTCCTTTTACTGCTTTTGCTAGCTTTATGTTTATTCATGTATGTTTTATTTTTGTTTTATTCTTTGATTATTTATATCTTTGATCTATTGGGCCATTCTTGGACAGGATGCAGCTAGATACCGTGATGAACTAAAGGAAATTGCACCACATTCTCTCTTGAAATGTTCAAGTGATGCCACAACCTTGGTATGCTAACAACCTGAGTATTGTGACAGCAATTACTTGATATTGTTGTTTGTGGAAGACTTTTTCTTTTTGTCTGTGGAAGAATTTTTCTTTTTCTTTTTCTTTTACTAGTCAATTTTTTATTGCTGTAATTTTGAAATAATTGAATTTGAAACATTTTTTAGCATTCCCAAAGTAAAAATTTCCAAAAACATGATCCCCAACAGTTGTTTTTGAATGTTAGATTAGAGGGAGACAGTTTCATAAAATTAATGGAATAAACAGCAAGGATGTATATGACATTGCTTCTTCTTTTACGACTCAGGTCTGGTTGGTTTCTTTGCATCATATTTTGGTAGTTGTTTAGCAGCCTGTTAAGAATTAAGCTATATATTGGTATACTTGTCAAAATATTGCAGAATGTTGCTTAGTGGGGAGAGAAAGACGAGTAGTTGAAATTTTCATATATTGAGATGTTAGATTAGTTGAACAAATCTCTTGCATTACAGGGGATCAGGGTCCAAGTTAGGAGTGTGTACATTGAGGGTCGTAGTCAGCCTTCAAAGGGGCAGTACTTCTTTGCATACAGAATAAGAATCACAAATAACTCAGATCGTCCTGTTCAACTTCTCAGAAGACATTGGATTATCACTGATGCAAATGGAAGAACTGAAAATGTTTGGTGAGTGATCTACTTTGTTCTTGTCTTATGCTATGCTGAAGGTATTAAAAACTGTTTATTTATCCGTTTGTCATTTTGTCATTCCACTGGGATGGGCTTGAGGTTATATGATGCTGTATCATTTGTCATATTGCAGGGGAGTCGGAGTTATTGGTGAACAGCCGGTTGTACTTCCCAGTACAGGATTTGAATACTCATCTGCTTGCCCATTATCTACTCCCAGTGGCAGAATGGTGAGTTGTGGTTTCTTTTCTTCCTTACCTTTCATTCATTTGTTTGGAGAGTTGTTGATTCTTTATACATACACACACATGCATATATATATATTTTACTTCCCTTTCTTTTAGAAGGGGAGAAGGGGGAACATGCATATATGTGTTAGAATTTAGTTCTTCTTTTTAGTTTTTTGATTAATGATGCACTCACAACTTGTAGATTTTTGCATTTTGTGTACTGTTTCTATATGGTGTGGTATCCCTGTTTTTGTGATATCTGATGGATCAAAATGCTGGCAAATGATAGGGACTAGTATCTTGGAGAGAAGTTTTTCTTTGGCTGAAATCCATGGATATGTATTTGATCTTTTTTCCATGCATCATCTTTTTTAATCTATTTGTCCTTTTATGTGGTAACAAGTTCCAATTTGTTCTGTCAATTCATATTCATGCCCTTATATTTACTTCATTTCATACAATCGCAGGAAGGTGACTTTGAGATGAAGCACATTGATAGAGTAGGCTCACCGACATTCAATGTGGCAATTGCTCCATTTTCTCTATCAATACTAGGAGATGAAAGTGACCCTTTTTGAAATGTTAGGTATGATGTGGCTTTGAAGAGAAGTAGAAGAACTTCAACTTTCCCATGCATTATATATACCACAAGTACCAAATTGAGGGTTAGACAACTGTAGAATAGGTGTTTCTTGTTGTGAAAATGTAACGTTCATCTTAATCATCAGGAAGTAGAAATTATAAATATGTTTAGCAATTTGATTATGTGTAGCAAATTTGTGGAAGAAATCAATTGGTAGAGATGGTTAAATATATGCTGATAAAGATTTTTCTGTGATTTGATTTGTATTACATTTTTTCCCATGTAAAGACTCAAGTACCAGGAAGTTAAAACCATTGCAAGCAAGAAGTGATTCTGTGACAGATAGGATTATGTTACATGTCTGAGATTGAGGGGTGTACTGTGTTCATTTGCAGTTGTTTCTGCTAATAATTGTTAATTTTTCTTAACCATAACAAAATCTGGAGAGAAGTCAATAATTCAATTCAGAATCTGTATTTACATATAACCAATTGGTGAAATGAACGTTGTTTCAAAATCATCCTTAGGCCTAAAGGTGTGGCATCTTCATTTTAATTTGAAGAGTCCACCGCAATTTCCATGCAAAGAAGAGACATACACGTTTCTTGTCACATACCCTACGTTGCTTAGCATGAACATTTTTGCTGTTTCTTCGTTGCTTCTGCGTGTTTCACTGCTTAAATAGTGGAAACCAGACATGCAAACATTCAGATTCAGCACGCAATCTCTCAAATCGAAGCCTTGTATTCTATTTATAGATACGTACTTGGCTGCTAATTTATACACTCCATCAGTGCAGTGCCTGAAACAGGTCAGGAGCAAGAACTCGGGCTCCATTTCCTCTACATTGGTTGCCAAGCATGGAAGGTATAAAAAATTTTAGTCTTTGAACTAGCTAGTTAATTATATACATCCTGACTTTAATCAAGAATATTATAGTTAAGTGTTGGGTATATTATATATGTTAACGCTTGTAAATTAGCCCATGCTGAACGCTTTGTGGTTTAATTAATCTATATATATGGTCATTAGGATGCAAATTACATCCATAGAATCAATTTATTGCAGGCAACCATATGATGGGTCTTTTTTTTTTTTTTTTTTTTTTTTTTTTTTGTCAAGTGCAATGTGGTGTGGCATCGAGGAGGACTAAATTTAAATCCTGTGAGGGACGTTGGGCTATTAGATTAAAGTCGCATGCATGACGGTCCATTCTGAGCCTATATATATGTGTTATGTGCAAGATATACAGTAATGTTTATAGTGTATATATATAATCGAATTTGATTATTATAAGCTTAAATCATTTTCTACATCATTAACTATATATATATATTAGAAAAGGGCCAAAACCTTACTTTTAAAAAAAAAAAAAAAAAAAAAGAGATTGCAAATATATACACCAAAGGTGGTAGTAATTAATTAATTAATTAAGTTGCTGCAACCATACATAACAAATAATTGCAAAGAGAGAATTAATTAATTAAATTGGTAGCCTATAGTGTGAAGTTTTGTTCTTACTTGGTGACCAAGATCTTGTCTCTAACATCAAACTTGTCATCATCCAATTATATCCATTGTCTGTTTCTAGACACCTGTCCTAAACCCTCACAAACGAAAGAAAAGCAGACAATTCTCATGAAGTATCCATTGCAGTCCTTCTGTCACCCTCACCATTATTACCATTTTCTTTCATTTTCAACTCCATTGATCCCTCCCTTCCTATAATTTGCGTTGAAAGAAAACCCCAATTTCCTTTTCTTTTCCATGTTCTTTTTGTGAATATATAATATATTATTCCACTTAAAAAAAAACAATATATTATAATTTATAAGAATTTTTGGAATATAAATTTGTACGTCATGGAACTTACTCTTGACGTAAGAAAAATATTTATAAAATTATTATTCAACGGCAAAATTTATGATATATATATGATATATATACACGTAAAATTTTAATTATGTTTTTAAAATTATTTTATTATCATTTGCTCTTTTTTAGAAAAAAAATATTCTTGATTATATTTTCAAAAATTTCTTATAATATATTTGGCTATTTTTACTGAATTTAAAAACATTCTGCTGCTTGCTGACTCATTTCCTTTCTTTTTCTTGCCTTTTGCTTTCTGTCAACTTTATCTTCTTCATCCACACCATATTTAGTAGTTAATAACAGTAAGGTTTAATTTAAAAAGTATATATACATATATATTAAAAAGCCATGAACGTCGGTGAAGAAAAAGAGAGGTTATACGCGTCACGGGCGGGTGATTCAATTCAAAACACCCTGTGCCTCACATTTTATTCTCAATTTTTTGTCATGCGACATTCCCTGAACATAGATTATTTTTATTGGTCCCATGAAGCCATATGTCGTTGCACAAAAACCAATAAATAGAAGACACGTATCTATCGGAGGCTGTGACCATTTTAAGTGACAGGCGAAAGTCAAAGTGTAGTCAAGTCATGTTTTGTAGTAAAGGGGTAGGGTCGGGGACCAGCAACAGCATCACCAAAGTCATGGTTAAACTGAAAGCTAAAAAGGGGTAAAAACATGATGATTTCCAATCACAATTTCTACATGGTTGATTGAAGTTATCATCATGAATTGATCACCTTAAAATTAACCATGTGCTTGTTGCTTAGTGTTAATTGATAAATCATTAAAGTAAAATAATTATTTCATAAACCGTAATTTTAAGTTCACTTCTTATTTAAAAAAATCAGATATAAGAGAAATATTGTTTCTCTTATCGACACATCTAGCTTGATTCGGATTAATCGAAATCTAAAAAACAAATAAACCAATGGGTTCAAATCATTAGTCAAAGATTTATCACATATGCCCAGATATTGAGAAGCTAGCTTCAGTGTACAATATTATCAGTTTGTGTACAATATTATCAGTTTTGCTTTATTCTCTAGTTCTTTAGCAGCAAATGCAGTACACACAAAGAACAAGAACAAACAACACACCAACACCATGACCATTATTCTTGAATTCCTACTAAAAAATAATAATAATAAAAAAAGGTAAAAAAAAGACAACACAATATCCAAAAGAAATCATATTATATTATTTTTTATATATAGAAATTTGAAAAGACAACAATCAAGGAAAGAAAGAAAAGGCTGGTATTATTCCAAGAAAAGGTGACAAAACTATTGCATGTAACTAAAGAATTCTTTATTTGCATGCATATGTATATGTATACAGAGGGAGAGGGATTGAGACTGTAGAAAACCAAAAGAGGGACAGTATGTTCTATTTTCAATATTTCTTTTCTTTGTTTCCTTGAGATTGTAAGTGAAAAAGAAAGAAGCTTGTGCCAAAAGCACAAGGCCCTTTATAAGGGATATTTTTTTTTTCCTTCATCCAAAGAATACAAGCAAAGCATCTCCTAATAGGTTCTTGCACAACACCACCACCACCACCACCGCTACATTTTTTTCCTTTTCCTTTGTAAGTATCTCACCTTTCCTTCCCTTGGAATTTATTTAACTGTTTCTTTTTCTTTTCTTCCATGGTTTCAATATAATAGATTTGAATTTTATCTTTCTGTGCAAGAACCCACATAACGTTTGGAGTCTCTCATTGGTTTTGTTTGTGCTGTTGTTTATGAGGTCAATATCAACTTGGGATGTCTCTGTCTTCTCTGTTTGTTGTGATGTTGATGTTTTGTATCAGCATTTAAGCACCCATATAACTAATTAATTAGTGTGTACTTCCTCTTGAAGCACCTCTGCAAGTTCTCATTTATGTCTAAGTTCAAGGATATCTTTGTGTTTGGTGGTGGATTTTTGAGCATTTCAGTTTCATTCCTAAACCAATTTTTTCTTCCTATTTCATTCATTGAGTTAGTCCTCTGGCATTTTAGAGTTCATGCAAGATTTTTCCTCAAAAACTTGGATTTTTTATCATAACTGCTCTTTTTCTGGGTTGAATATGTATCAGCTTCCTTAAAGTTTCTTCTATTGCTTTCATAGAAATTGTTTCATTAGCATTTTTATATGTTAAAATTCTACTATTGTTTCTTCTACATTCTTTTTTTTTTTTTTTACTTTTACCTTCCTTATTTGCTCCACAAATGTATGTTCTCCAACTGGGAATCATTGCCAAAGTGTTCATGATTAATCTTAGATTCTTTTAAGCAAATTCTTCTTTTTTTCCCACTATTGTAACCATTCTTTTCTTAGTTATATGTTTATTTCATTTCATTCAGCTTTTAGTTAATCCAAATTCATCTTCATTTTCTTCCTTCTTTGTGAGAATTTGAAAATTATTCTATCCGCATACCAGATCGTCAAACATAGTAAGTGCACAGTCAGAGAAGTACAAGTGACAAAAAAATGAGTTTTATAACAGGATCCACCGAAGATACTTGGCACCCATCCATGACAGCTGATACAACCGTAGCTGGTTACTGGTTAAATTGGAGGTTCTCCCTTTGTGCCATTTGGGTCTTAATCTCAATTATTATTGCATCAGTTCTCATATGGAAAAATGAAAACTTCCATAAAGTGGAACGAGATGATGGAGAGAACAAGGAAGAGATAGAAGCAGAATTGTATGATGATGAGACTTGGAAACCATGCCTGAAAGGAATCCACCCTGCCTGGTTGCTAGTTTTCAGAGTCTTTGCTTTCTTTGGGCTTCTGGTACTGTTGATTATTGCTGTTTTTGTGGATGGAGGCAGCATTTTTTACTACTACACTCAGTAAGTTGTTCTTTTACTTGATCTTGTGTCATGCCTGGTGAAGTTTTTGTTATAAAGATGAAAACTTTTTTCATTTCCAAATTTCAGCCATCTCAATTTCTTATTCATCATGTCATTTGATTATTTTAGCTATGGATTGACCATTGATCAATGAAATGGTTCTCTTGGTTCTGAACAGATGGACATTTACTTTAGTCACCATTTACTTTGGGGTAAGATTCATGCCTTCAAAGAGCCTTTTCAAAATGCCTAATGATCTCAGTTTTTCTTGCTATGTCAAATGCTTTATAATTTTATTGTAATTTGCAGCTTGGATCATTCCTATCCATCCAAGGATGTTACCTTTATCACAAAAGAGTTGGTGGGGATAGAGTTGATAATGTAGAGGTAGATTCAGAGCTAGGAAATTTGGCTGCTCCTGCACCTGGAGAAAGTTCCTATACTTCTTGTATGGGAAAGAGAAGTTCAAACACCGATGAACAACTTCACATGCAGAAACCAGCAGGCAAATTGGCTTATGTCTTTCAAATAATCTTTCAGGTGTGTTGGCAGATTTGCCCATAACTTTTGTCTCCTTTCATCACTGATTACATAGCTTTGTTTATTTGAATTGACATTTGGATTATATGCAAACAGATGAATGCAGGGGCTGTTATGCTCACAGATTGTGTATTTTGGTTTGTGATTGTTCCATTTCTTGCACTCAAGGATTACCACCTAACTGCTGTAAGTCTCACTTACTGCTTCAAGCTGCATTTTAGAACTAAAACTAAGCCATTCGATTCTCTAGGAATTTAGCAATAGAATAAACTGCACATTTGATGGTTTTTGGACGTTTTGGTACAAAACCAAGAGTTGAAATATTTGTGTCAAAAATCTTCTCTTCTTTGTTAGCTAAACAATGTGTTCTTTCTTTTACATGACAGTTGGTTATAAGTATGCATTCCATGAATGCCATTTTCCTGCTGGGAGATACTGCCTTAAATAGCCTGGTAAGCTTTATGTTTCTTCAGTCACAAAACATTTCCATACATTTCATGAATTTCCTTTTTAATTTCAAGTTCCCTTTTAAACTTCTTTTACAGAGGTTTCCCTGGTTTCGAATCGCATATTTCTTCGTGTGGACAATAGTATATGTTCTGTTCCAGTGGATTCTCCATTCTTGTGTCAGAATCTGGTAAAATTCATTTTCTCTTCTCAGTCCAGGTTAAAGTTTGCTCATGGTGATTTAGAACTAATTTTTTGGTTACTGTCTCAACAGGTGGCCATATCCATTCCTTGACTTGTCTTCTACATATGCACCTCTATGGTACATACTCTTAACCACCATCTCCTAAGAATGGTGCCCTGAGAATGCTACAGATGCATTCTGCAAGAATCATTGTCAAAATGTCCTTCTTGCATTATAGTTGCAGGATCATTTACTTCAAGCATTTATTTATTTCTTAGGTTGTAAGCAATTGATACTAACACATTTCTTTTATGAAATTGAATTTGAAGGTACTTCATCGTGGCAGGAATGCATATTGCATGCTATGGTGTTTTCACTTTTATTATTAGGCTGAAACACACTCTATTCACAAGATGGTTCCCTGAATCCTATCAATGCCGAAGGTAGCTGGCGTTCAAAAACTTTGGTAGCTGAATCAGTTTCAACATCTCGATGAAAAATGTGAATGAGTAGCTTAGGAAGTTGCAGAAAATAGGATACAGGAAAACCGAAGACAAGAGCTAGCAAAGGAGACTAATAGCAGCATTCTTTGTCTTAACAGAACTGATAGACAAAAAATAAAAATGTTCAGTTGGCAAGTTTTGAAATGTACACAATGGACAAACAGGAAGGCAGCAACAAGGGCTTTTACACTCAATGATAGAGTAGCAGAATTGTAACCATATAAAGATACTGGAAAATTTATAGAATAAGTTTCCAATTGCTCTGTCTACACTTGCCAATTTACGGTTCTATTTCACTTCTGTTTCAATTCTGCAAGGTTGATCTAGCTCCAACTATTTTCCCTTTTTGTTTAAGTTCCAACAAGGATTAGAGACGACTCCAGTCCAGTATCATTGAGCAAAAGTTCTTTGGCATGATTGGTCTAGTCTTAATATATCTGAAAGTAATTTGGGATGGAGACATTACAAATTCCACCTTTTCTATGTAAAAGCACCAGGTGATTTAACTAACCATAAATTTCTTTTCTTAAAAGATATTCCAGTGCCACTTAAAACATGAACATTGGTGATTATGGGGGATAGCATATTTAACAAGTGTGATATAATACTTTTAAGATGGTGGCTAAAATGGCAAAAAGAAAGAGTGAGAATTTCTTATCTAATCAGGCTGCTCTGAATATAATCATTGCAATGTAAAGGTATATTCACATTCAGAATGTCTGGCCACTAGTTTTGCCCTACTGTATGTATACAAGCTATCAAAACAAAAAGGAATAGTCAAAGTGTCGAAGACGAATAACATTTTTTACTTTGTTAAATTCTGATAAAGGGAACATTTCATAATATCATATGACTTTCCACTGTTGTATGATGATCACCGACTGCTTTTGTTTTTGTATGAGATTGTTGTTTCTTCTTTTACTAAGTTTCTAGTTGCTTTAATGTTCCTTCAGGACCCACCACCCATAAAAAGAAAGTTGCTTGCTTAAATTGAACATCTATTCTGCAGATTAAATTCTTCAAGCCTCTTCATTATGCTTTTGTAATGATCTTCTGAAACACTGGCTATGAAATCTTATGAGGGAATGCTTTATACATATAGCTTTTATACAACAATTTGTTAAAAGTTGCAATATAGTAAAAGAGATTCAGAAGTAAAATTTGTTCAAGCATAGACGACATTGTACTTGAAAGGCAACTGGTGTTTCAAGCAAGTTTATAAATCACGAGGAAATGTGGGAAATGGTGCAAAACAACAATATTTATCAGTGTCATTGTATAATTTATTTACAAAGAATGAACCCAAGAAATGAGACAAGGAAAAATAAAAAATCTTCACTCAGCCTCAAAATTCTTTGCTACAATGGTGTAGGCACCGAAAGGTGCTAAGAATGAAGAACATTTTTGTCAAGACAATACACAAATATTTTGTACACGATAATTACCAGTGGTCAGAGAGTAGTGCTGGGCAAAGAACCCATTAAAATAACAGTGTCGTTGTCCCTGTGATCCTTCGTCCTTTCTGACCTTGTTCTTGAAAATAATCCGGAGATCAACCCCATAGACAAAACAGAGCTCGAACTTCTTCCCAACAAGTCACTAGCTCTACGGTTCAGCTTGTTAATGGCTCCCATGGTCTTGTCTTCTCCAATTAGTGCCCCACAAGAGCAGTTTGTAAGCATTCTAAAGCAGGGTTTGTGGAATACTGATCCACAAGATGTACACTTTTCAATCTCACCTTCCTGTTAAAGTTTTGTCATTAACTGTTAGGGTATTGCAAGTATAATTTCAAGAGAAAAATGCTTATATGCAGTTTCTGAGCATTCTACATCATTTGCTGATAACATTTTGTGAAGTTATCTCAATGATCAAGCAAATGAACCAAAGAAGCCATTATGAACGCCCACCTGAAAAGGGAAAATGAGTGAAGATGGATCATTACAAGCTTGTCGCGCACTGCAGGGAACTCCCACATCACAGCATATGAGGCATTGATCAGTTATATGCTCCATAATCTTTCTTGAGACCGTCTCCACCATCGCAGGTAGCGCTAAAATAAAGGATTAAGAATACATGGGGTTTATATACATGCATACATAGAGGACTCAGAAGAGCACATGCAACTGCTAAGATATAATGGTGTCTGATGGGAATGAAAATGCAGATTTGAACAGATAAGCTATGGAAATAAAGAAATATTTCTCAGAAGAAAAATAAGTTATATCATGTAGATCACAGCTAGAAGCTTGGCAACTCCTCTTGGCATCATACATACAAAAAGCAATAGCACAGTCAGCTTTTTAACTTTGATACAAGAAACCAAATATGCAATTCATTAGCAAAATGTCCAAGTGTATCCAGACATACATATGCAAAGTTTATCCACCAAAATATTGAAATAAAAATTAGCTTGTGAGTAGATATGAACCTGCAAAAGCGCCTTTTGAGAGATCAATAAGGTCTTTAAGTGCAAAAAAATCATTGCTTTCAAGAAGATATCTACGAGATCCAAGTCCTTTGTTGATGGTCGTGCGGAATGGGCAGTGGATATATAAAAGCATAGTTCCTATTTTTTTCCTGACACTCATAATATGGTGCAGAGCTGGGACCTTTGAGAAAAGGAAAGGATTAACTGCACTCACACAAAGCATTGGCTGCAACACAAAAATCATTACTGCATGTCACATGACCTCAAATAACAAACAGTACAAATTGCAAACTTAAAAAAAAAAAAAAAAAAAAAACTAAAATATGCAAATTGGAGCATAACTACAACATAAGCAAATTCCAATCATTTTGATGCAGACGTAAGGAAATTAAAAAATGAAAATTTAGTTTCCTTGCATGTACATATCCTCTGGACTAAAAGGAAGTATGAGCTCATAACTTCACAACGAACTAATCAGTTAGAATTCTGGCAAAGATAGACATATCAACTTTCTATCATCACCTTAAACTAATGCTAGAAACTATAAAATTAATGCAAGCATGAGTGCTAGGTACATCTATGTTGCATTCCTACTATACCAAAATTTAATCTTTCCTAATCACCTGCTTGTCAAATCTGAATCCATCCAACTACACTAAATCTACAGGCAACCACAAAAGAAAAGACTTCAATTCTCAAACTACCTGCTCATGTATGGAATCCAGGTATGACTTAGCCAATTGAGAGACTGGATATGGAGTGAAATCCCAATAATGTAGAACTCTTGCTGGCAAAACTGCAGTATCGTTTGTGTGGCATGAAGAACAAAATAACTGACCAGTGTATTCACAAAGTCGAGGCTTTCCCCATCCAAATACTTGTACAAAGTCTTGCACCAGTGTCATCCCATCATCAAAATGTCTATGGCATCCAGCACAAGTATAATGTTGTGCTTCTAGCAATTGCTTCATAGATTTGTAAGGCCTAATTTCAACGATAAGTGATATCATCTTCCCTAAAGTGGAGATATTCCCTGGTTCAGGTTCTCTAGAGAATACAGACCAAGGCACTGGTTTTTGTGAAGCAGGGGAACTAGGAACTGAATGTTGAGGAAATAAAAACCAAATCAATGCACTTGGAGGGCTGGAAAAATAGCCTGAATGAATAACAGAACGCAGGCACTCCTGAATAAGAACACTTCTCTCAGAGACAACATCTGGAGATGCATTCCCAAATATTTTTCTAGACTCCTTTTCTACAACAGACCAAGGAAGAGGAAGAGTCCAGCCCTGGTCAGTGAATAATGATTTCAGCCGGCGATAGAGTGTAAAGAAATCACGATACCTACGCTCAACCTCCCACTGGTCCTTGCCGCTCCACACTCTTATTCTATACACAGTATATTCCTTTACTCCAACCAATCTTTCACTAAGTGAGACATTTCCTTTCTTCTGTTTGGCACCTACTACCTCAATCCCATCAATTCTCAGTGGCTGTGTGATGGATGGGAAAGCATCATCTGTACCAGAAGTGGAAGCAGTCAAACCCCCATCTCGTGAAGGCAAAGATAGATGCGTTTGTGACATGTGATTACCCTGAGGAAACCTGGCACCTGGAGACTCACTAGAGTCAAGTAAAATTTCTTCCATTTCATTAACAATCTCATCGTAAAATTCATCAGGCTCAACTTTCTCTGCCTGCCAAAAGGAGTGGATTGCCAAAATTTAGCATGCAATCCAAAAGCCATAAACACAAATAAATCCCAATTGAGAAGGTCAAAGAAATGTAACCAGATATGAAGAATGAAAGAAAACACTTTTGAAATCAACATATATGGTGTATTATTACTTCAAACTCTCAGCCAGCCACATTTGCAAAGAATACATAACACTACTACAGAATTCAATGTCTAATGGTTTAATTTACCATTAAGATTCCAGATGGCCAAGAGGCATGCTGTCGGTTCAAAGAATAAATTTAACATCGGAATAATAAGTTCAGCAATATCTTACTGTTCTATTAAGAGACCGACACTTTGCTAAAGCTCATCTCACAGATCTGCAGTGGGTAGTGTTCTACTAAACTTCACGTATGTTACATGCCTAATTATCCCTTGGAAAGTTTAAAGAGATTAATTAGTGTACCCATAAAAATACTTGAAAAAAAAAATATACTGAAAATCCAATATAGTAGCTCTCAGTGACAGAACTGAGCTTTTGTTCAAGAATGAACTTGCAAAATTTTTTGGTCATTCCAGGCTTCCTAGTCAACAGTATACAAATGATCACAGGCATTTCTAATTTCCCTGTATTCATGCCCAAATCCAATCAATTCTTTTCCTAGTCATTCAAGGCTTCCTAATCAACAGAACACAAATGATCAAATGCATTTCTCACTTCTACAACTTTCACACCCAAACAACCTTTTCCAATGTAATAGGTATAAATGATAAACTTAAGAGAACAAAATCTAACATATGGCTTAACATTCCTAATTTTGTAATACACAAGCTTCAAAAATTAGTGGAACACACATCTTTATTTGAGAGATGAGGAAAAACACAACCCATAAGAACCAAACGATGACCACTTAGTTACCGATAGAAACTAACCTTAATTGGTGCTGGACGGTCTTTAAAAATATCAACAGTAGTAGGAGTGTTTGTCAATGCTTTGCTCCTGTTGCTTTCAAGAGACAATTGAGTTGAATTTAGTTTGGAGCCTTCGATGAACCCTGCACTTTTATTTTCAAAGTATTCAGTTGCAGAGGAACAAATTTGATTAGTTGCATCAGAAAGGGGATCCAGTTCTCTTTCTAAATTTCCAGTCTCTTGAGTTTCTGAAATTTTGATGTCATCAACATGAATGATCTCCTCAGATTGCACACAGAGGCCATTCCTGTCCATACTGTAATCTAAGAAGTTTGATTCTAAACCTGTGGAATTTGTATCCATAAAAGGATCAAGCTCCATCCCTAAGAAATCACGGTCACAATAGCTCTTAGAATAATCAGTTGCATCATTAACACCTTGTGCTGCATTGCAGGTAACAGAAATGTCTCCAGCAGCTTCTTGTTCTAACCTACAAACACTTGGCACGTGAGACGACGTGGTTCCACCGTTGGCTAATTCATGAGTTCCTTGGATCTGGCAAACAGCTCCAGGAATATCTCTCTCTTCTTGTGCTTGCTTCAGCTGAGTACCCAGAGAACTAGCAACAGCATAAGAAGTAGTACAATCTCCCAACAATTCATTGCCTTCAACTTGTCTTATGCCACCAGGTTCCGTGCCCACATCTTGCTTTTGTGCCCGTTCAGATGCAATGAAGTTGGAGTTAAAGAGGTGCCTTTCAGTTTGAAAAGCCTGCGGTTGATGCTCCTGAGCCCTATCCATGGTCAAAGAAGCAAAAGTACATGCGGCTGTTTCATGCTCGAAATCATCCCAATCCTCTGAACCAAAGGCTACAGAAGAATTAATAAGCAATGGATTCTCATTCTCAACTTTCTCTTCTTTGCTATACTTTGCACCCCTCTGAGTAAAGTAACTGTTCCTCTTGGCATCATCATCAGAACCACAACCATACATTGAATCATCCTCAGAAAGCTCATATCTAGAAGATGTTTCATCTTCCTCCCTCTCATTGAAATCCAAACCCAACTCTGAATCCCCCAGTTCATTATGCGTCATTCCGCTAGTCCCTTCAAAATTCCCTTCACCATCACACAATCCTAGTTTCTCACTACTACCCCTATTATTTGCAACTTCATCACTGTCTTTAAAAGAATCAGAAAGTGTATGATCCTCCAAATTCATATCAAAGGACTTCTTCCCCCCCAAAGAGAAATGATCAAAACTCTTCAAAGACCCAAAATCGAATGAAGTACTAGAAAAGCTAGGCGTACCCATCGCCGAATTCGCACTCTCGAAATCGGTTTCTCCTCCACACGAAGAATACCGCGACAGCGATTCCGGCGAGACATCGCCACCATTACTCTTGTGAGGAAATGAATCCAAGTGATCAGCAGAGGCGGAGCCGCCACTCTCCATCGATCATCTGATTGTTGCTATTGCCAATTACAACACTTGATTGAAAATAATAACAATAAAATAAATGAAAAATCAGCAGATACCTCAGCTCACGGAGAAGTGAAAGATTAGGGTTTTAAAAAAAGAAAGAGAGCGAAAGACGCCATCTTTAGCTTTGAATTAATATTATTTTGTTGTTTTTTGGTTTGAATTGAACGGTTGTTGGTTTCTGGTCTGCTTGCTTTTGATACCACCCGTACTCCCATCGATGCAGACGCAGACAAGCAAAAAGAATTTTCATGTCCTGTTATTCCAACGACATGTCGTTTCTTTTTCCCTGCCGTTTGCGACTTTTCCTTAGCTTTCCATCGATACTACACAACGACGGTGATTTCCATCACACATGCCAAGTCCCAAACGGTTAGGTATACGCATCCGTTCGTGAAAAACTTGCTAAGAGGATGATTGGTTAAACTGTTAGCTAATTAATAGTAAGTATTTGATATAGCTATTTACAGTTATTGTTGTTCACTTATATAATAACCATAATAGACATTAATTTAATTATATATATATATTTTAGCTAAATTCATAACTCACATATTAAAATTTATTTAATAAATAACTTAAATTATACAAAATTCGACTTGTGAAACTCAAAAATAAATTTAAATAGAAGTTTGTGAGACAACTTATAATTTTAATGTTTATTAATTTAATTTTAGATATATAATATATAAATTTATATTTTATAAAAAATATATGATTACAATACAATCATAATTTTTATTAAATATATTATAATTTATTTAGATTCATTTAAATTTATGAACAATTCGTAAACATCAAGAAGTATAGCGATTTCAGCTCAATTATAAATAAATAAAGTCCAAACTAGTAAAAATTCAGTTCGACTCGACTCATTTATACTCAAGACAAAACTCATGATCTAATTTACCCTTTTACCACTATCTCAGCCCAAATTATTTTTTTAATAATTATATTCATTATAATATATATTATAAAATTTCATTATATTTAATATAAATTTTATACATATTATTATGTGTATAAATGTTTATATATTTTTATATATATACATATATATATATATATATATATTTTAAATTGACTATTATTTTATTTCATACATTGATTTTATAATTAAACAGCTATATAAATTAATTTTATAATTTAATATCAATATTGATAGTTATATAAAATAATAATTAACTAAGATGAATTTAAAAAATTAAATAATTTAACTTTTACAAAAGCAAAAATTAAATTTATTATTAAACTCGATTATGCTCCAACTCAATTATTTTTTATTGAGTTGGAGTTTAAAATTGAGTACTTTAAAATTGGTCAAGTTTGAGTTCATTTATAAATTGGCAAAATTTATTATTTGGTTCTTGAACTATACAAATTTTTCACGGTTGGTCCCTAATCATTTATTCTGAAGGCTTGAATTCCTCAATTTTTATTTTTTTTTTATTTTCATCCTTTTATCACTCAGAATGCCAAATTGAAAATGTTGTCGTCTTCTATTGAGTTATAAAAGCATATCTCAACCAATTATTGGTTGCGAGTTTGATAATTTGAACTTAATTTCACTGTTGATTGTGAGTTGCATCAAGCTGTTGATGCAAATCGTTTGTTTTTTACAGCTGGTTCAAACATGTTTTTTATTCATATGTGTTTTTACAACTCAACAAAAGACGACAACCTCTTCAATTTGGCATTCTGAGTGATAAAATGATGAAAATAAAAAAATAAAAGTTGAGGGACTCAATTTTTCAGAATAAATGATTAGGGGCCAATTGTGGAAAATTCGTATAGTTTGGGAACCAAATAAGGGGTTTTTCCTTTATAAATTTGTCAATACTTCACTCGAGTCGGCCAGGCTGGTTTCTGAAACTATAAAACATCTTACTTGTGGAACACATTCCCAAAGTTCATGGCGAACACTTGAGGAGCAATATACGTAACCTATAGTCCCTCTGGCTGTACTCATGGAAACAACGATTCGATCCTTAGAATGCAACTTGTCAAAGATTTTTGGATTGAAGTTGTCATCCAGCAAAATGTTAAGGTTTTATGTAAAAATGAAGGATACTTCATCCCTTCGCCACTCCTAGATCATAATGTTTAGGAGTTTGTCCCTACCAACGACACATTTGTTAGCATTTGATGAAATGAAAATATTAACTTCTCTAATGACTCGTTTAGTAAGAATTCATACACTAGAGCTCTTTCGAACCATCAGCACAGTTGCCAACCAAGTCTTGAACCTATAATCAACAACGTTTTTGTTCCACCCTATCAAGAAAATGAAGAAGCAAAAAACTGTAAGTTTTGGTCATGAAAGAAAGAAAAGACACGTCCACAATTTTTTTTTTTATCATTCACACTAACACACACAACATTCAATGTCAAGAGAATATATGTCTCTTCAATCTGCATCTCTTGCTTTAATAACAACTCATCATTGAAAAGTCAAAATAACTACAACTAATGACAACTCATCGTTTGAAAAGTTAAAATAACTATAATTAATGACAATTGATGACATGGAAGTAAACAAGTAATGACAAATAAGGATTGAAACATGTCATGTCACATGCCATATTGAAAGTTGACGCTTGATTTGTTTGTTGACTTTTTGACTTTGACTTGGAATATTCTTAACATCATGCATGGATTGAGGAAAATATGAAGGGAATGGAAGGAAATAGGAGGGAAATTAGATCTTGTGTTATTTGGCTATGAAAACTTAATAGAGAGGAAAAAGAATTGAAGGAAAATTATTCTCTTCCATTCCATTTGTATAAAGTGAAATTGATTATACTCCAAAGTGGGGTATAAAATATTTTAAATTCAAAACACATTATAATTTAATGTCTTATTTCCTTTTTAAATATTTTTCCTTATTTTTTCCTTATTAATTAATTTAAGTTACCAAATACAATAAAATTATAGTTTTTATTTTCTTGTCTTCTCCTCCATTCCCTTCTCTTTATGATGGTCATGCATAGTGTAAATCTTTTGAAATCTTTCTTATTGACTCTCAAATAGAAAAATAACTCAAAAAGTTTGTTCAAGCTTTTCGTACTTGATTATATTGATGCGCAGACTTCACAAATTGATGAGGACTCAATCCAAATTAATGTTCCAAGTCTACCTTTTCATACTTTTTAATGTGTCCAATATTTTGAACATATAAAACACTAACTAATGTATGATTTGCACATAAATTCCTTCTGAAAATCATATCAATCTGCTTGCATTTAGCAGACCAAAGTTTGGACCATCCCAAAGGAAGAGTGTTGTCTGTGAAATCTACATTATTGTGCAAGATGAAAGGGCATGTCCTGCTGTACAAGCACCAGGATCATAGGCGTAAATCATTTGGGAACTGTAATCAATACGCGATTGAATTTGGCAGCTCCAACAGAGTCTGCTGCGTTTCTGTGCAAAATAGATCAAACCCAGGATAACCACAGGAGCTTGGCTGCGTATCTTTGAGCTAAAACGGACTGCAAATTGTTTAAAAATACTTGATATATCAAGAGAATAATGTCATGTGCTGCTGCTTCATCGAGTCTAAAAACAACTTGAAAACATTGCAGCATCAATGCATTTTACCCTATCAGCTTCTCCTTTCTTCTAGCTTCTTCTTTCTCTCTCTATCACTTGGGTACTGGTTCTTCGTTTTTTACTTGGTAGCAGGGTCAATTTCTGGCCATTTTTGGCCAGAAATTGATCCTCTCTCTGTTTGTCTTGTATATAGTAGGTTCCTTTTTTAGAATTAATGGCAGTTTTAGTGGTTCTGGGTTGTACCCCCCTTTTGGTCTCTCTTTGTGAGAATTTTGGTCTCCCTCCATGGGAGTCTTTTGGATTGCAAGGAAGAACACATCCAGGTGCTTATAGGTATGGAGAAGAAGATAACTTTTATCTTGAGAAAATTCTCGATATAGTCTACACATTACTCAAGATTTTTTATAAAATGGGTTTCGTCACGTTCATTAGTTTGTTGAGGACACTGGAGCATGGGCTCGGGCTACCATTCAAAATTCAAGATTTTCCAAATTTGGCTATTTCTTTTACCAAATTATCAATCATCTTAATATGACACTGACGTACCGGTGTGATTATGACTTTATTTTCTTTATTTACTTTTGTTTCCCTCTTTTTTTTTGTTGATGTACTTTACAAGAGAAAGATTTTTTAGAAAAAATCGTATTTGTTGTAAAAATTTTGCTCTCTTCCTTGTATATTATCCTTTTTAATAATAATTTCTAGTTGACAAAAAAAAAAAAAGCATTTTACCCTCACTCAAGCCCAACCAATTCAAATTGCAGAAGACTTGTGTGCGACATGTATGAATAATTTGCTCTTTCCCTTGCCCATAAACTGAGAAAGACAAGAAGTATGCATCAGGGATACCACTATTTTGTATCCCATCCAAGTAAGAGATCAAAATGCATGCAAAAATATCCATCTAACTTCATTTTATCTAAAGATCTCATAGACAATTCACTCAATAAATATTAAAGCTAAATTTTATTCTCCTACGAATGGAAGTTTTTGAAGCATTCTACAAAAATTTCTCAGGCATAGCTGAATTCAGGTCTGCTTTTTCATTCTTTTACTGGTCCACGGGGAAAATGGATCAGGCGTGTAGCAAATGATTGCGTCTTGTTTGACACCACACCCTGCAAACTACTCCCAATGGGACATTGATATGAGGTTATGACCGCTAAAATTGAGATTTTATCTACTCAGCTTTCAAGTTTCCTTCAAGCCTCTCAATTGCAGCACCAACGCCACTCTTTGCTTCTCCACTTGTACCTGAATCAGGATTTCCTTCATTTGCTTTCTCTATAAGCTTCAGTTGTATCCAACCTGTCACAAGATTCACAAGTGTATTAGAAGCCCCCCTCAAATAACTGCTCTAGTAACTTTCAGCATCATCTTTAATTCGCTATCTACAGCATCAACACTGCCCACTTCAGAATAACATAGCATGTAGAATGGGGGCATAAAACCTAGAGAACAATCCACCATATGCGGGAATTCACATCAAGGAACCACCACATAGCAATAACTTCAAGAGAATATACAGACCAGAAATTCACTTTACTCCAAATAGAAACAGCCAAGCAAATGGGATACATAAGGTGTGAACCATTACCAAGAGGAAAACAGAATGCTGCACCCAAAACTGATCCCAGTAGCACATTCCTTAGACGCCATCTGAGAGATCCAGGCACTGGTATGCAATTTTAGTTAAGGAGCGGTTTCATAAGTCAGTTAATCTTTCAATAATAAGAAGCTATTCAAAGAAAAAATAAACCATAACTTTTAACACAATTGATCGATTTTTATTGATCTAAACTCGAAAAATGGCATTTGAAGAAAGACACATGATCAGGACATGAATTATTACAGATTAAACCAAAGGTAGCAGCAGTGGCAGAACCAGCTCCCACAACATTGATAACATCATGGACACCCCGTTTCTCAGCCAGCAGGTTTTGTAAACCATAAAAAGCAGCAGTGAACATTCCAAGACGCACTCCACCAACAATTGAACCACGAGTGACTCTGATAAACCTCTTTTCCATTGCATCTCTCATCAGTCGGTACTGTTCACGCTTGTCTGGAGTACTCCCAAGCTTCAACATTACTTCTGCATCCTTGCTCTGTCATCATGATGAAGTCAGTTCTTCAACGTTTCAAAAAATAAGTGCATGCATATACAAGTACAACTATTAACATTTAACAAAAAAACCACCACATCACATTCTTTTAACTCAATAAATAATTAAAAAAATGGAACAAAATTATAGATAAGAGTATAGATCAGGAAAAAGAAAAGAATTTAGCATATGCATGAAGCAATCAGTCTTTTCTATCAGAAGCACGAAAATGCGACCAGTAGATAATGCAAAATAGAGAGGATTGCTGTAAAATGAATTCACAAAAGTTTCCATGTCAAACATAAAATAGTTAGGAGAGCATGCAAAATTCCAGTATCATAAAAAATAAGTCAAAGAAACCAACATCAGCTCCACATGAAGGGAAATTTTCATCCACCTCCTCAATCTCCAACATTATACCAATTAAGAGTGTTATTTCTTGATGTTTCACTTGCAACAGTTTAACAATAAAAGCACCAATGTCTCTTACCATCTCCCATTACAGGTGTGCCCGATGCATTACCTTCATGATGACCAAGTCCTTAAAGAAATATGGTAAGAAAAAAATTTGAACATATCCCAACCCAAGTTAACATTGATATCTTCAGATCCACATTCTTTTTTTCATTTCCTTGATTGAATCAAGGCTCACCTTAATATCCACAAGCAAAATCTGGTCCCTATCTTAATATTCCTATTTAAATCAATGATAGCGGATGGATGTCACAGTGAATTAAATACTATCACAAGGCACCATGACAAAGAAATGCAGTAACAGAATTATAAGTACAAGCTTACAACTGATGCAGCTGCCTCCTTGCTACCTCCATATAACATGCCTGCAAATACTCCAATGACTGTTGCTGTGCTCCAGTTAACAGTTCCAGCCAATTTAGGAGTTTCCTAGTTGGAGAAAAAAAACAAAGAAAACAAGAGAAATGAAAATATTTAATAGCTTAACCTACAGGCATCACATTCACAATGATCATGGACTTAACACAGAGAAGAAGAATCATGTTATATACTTATGCTGTGTACACGTATAATATGATAAGCTGGATGGGAATAACCAAAGAAAAATGTCATTTTAAATAAAAAAATCTAATGCAAAAATAGAACTTGATATTTAGTGCAGAATCTTATTGCAAAACCAATATACATCACAAGATTAAGTAAAACACTTTGGATAATTTTATTGAAATGACCTGAACTCTTGAACTTTTCAAGATTCTACCAAAAACAGCAAATCAAGAAGGTCTCTCTACAGCTAAAATAGAACTACTGGCAATTAAGAACATCCCAATAGCCAGAGTTATCAGAAAAAAAATCCACAATTTCTTGATTATGTAATTGCAGCTCATATAACAGCTTCAACAGAAGAGGTAGCATATAAAAACTAGGACCCATTATAATCTTAATCATGAATTAAAAGAAGTATTAATCAATCGAAGTGAAATTACAGGTTAGACATAGCTTCAGAGAGAGTGTTTCTGTGTTTGTGTCTTACATTGGAGATTGTTTCTTCAGGTTTTTCGGCTGTTTCCATTGATTAAACACCGCGATTTTACTTCTCAAAGCAGCAACACCTGCACCGAACACGACGCCTCTTGAAAGTTATTGGATTTTTGTTCACTTTCTCGGCAACCAAACAGAAAGTAATTAATTTTGATCAAAGAACCGCTGTGGCCGTTCCTTCTCACTTCTCCAGTCAGCTTGCTTGGTTAATAATGTTGAATGACAAAATTACCCTCACTGTCTCTTTGCTTTTACTAATTTTACCCGTTTTAGAAACGGCAACCTTGCCTTCGCTTTCACGTCGTTTGGATGCTTATTATTATTATTATTGATAAATAAATAAATGGCTCCCCAAGTCTTCACTTTTGCTATTTTTGGATTCGAACAATTTTTTTATAATCAGATGTTTGAATCTGTAAAAAATTTTAAATTGGTGTTTCTAGCATATTTTATAGGTTAAAGGCTTCTATATCTTATTTTAAGCAATAAATTGAGTTAAACACCTTTTTTTAATATTAAATTCATTTTTATTTTTCATTTTAAAAATTTAGTTTTCACTTATATATTAAATTTGAAAAATATACTCAATACTATTGAAAGGAATAAGGTATATTTTAGCCCTTAAAATATATCTTAAAGCACATTTAAACACCTTAACTAGATTTTGAATCAATTAAACTGAAACTTCAAATTTTATTGAATTTTAAGCCCTTCTCTTAACGCCATCTTCTTCCATATGCAGTAGCACCATTATATTCCCTTAAAGTGGGCCATGTAGACCAAAAAAAAAAAAACCCCATCTTTTCGCTTTGACTGTGGATTCTAAACGAGAAAAGAGCAATGACGAGAACACCATTGCTCTTCTCCTCACCTCCGCAGCTTCACTGTCAACGTCATCACCACCGGCGCCGCTGCCTTCATTATCATCACCATAACTGCTTCTGTTACCTGATAACGCAACATCTCATCTTTGGACTCCCGTTAAACCAATCGCGAGTGGTTTCTTTGCCTTCTGTTTATCGTTTGGAGACGGTGAACGACGGCAAATCTGGAATCGATTTGTTCAGGTTAAGGTTTTGATTTTTGCAAGCACTCTTCGTTTATCTCTGTGTTTAGTCATTAATTAATTTGGGAACTTCAGAGGTATTTTCTATGGATTTGCTCTTTGAAGTGTGTTTTCCTTGTGTTTACAGGTTCACCAGCGTTGCCTCCTCTCCATAACGTAACCGGTCCGGTGATTACAGAACCATCTAATTCTGGTAATTAGGCTCTTTAATTCGTGTATCTGAATTAATTATCTGCTGCCATTGTAGCTTTATTATGTGTGATAAATCAACCACTTGAGTATCTATCACATGTTTGCAGGTCCAACTGCTGTTCCTTCACCAGGCCGGCCAACAGTGAATGCTGAAAATTCATTTGCACCGATATATTTGGCGCCAGAACCGGGAAACAAATCTCCAATAGCAGAAAACCAGACATCACCATTGCTGCTGCCAAGGGCAACCAGCCATTCATCTGCAATGAGACACGTAAGCAATTGCTACAGTTGTTGTCTTCAATCACCTGTAACGTCCATGCAGAGTATGAGTTGTACTTGAGTGTCTATTTGCTTTGCATTGACAAACTTGTGTCGCTATATAGTCTCTGAAATTGAGAGTTGAGGCTAGAGTTTGAAATGGCATCTGCAAGGAAAAAGCTAATAAAGTTTCAATTTTTTTTTTATTTTCAACTCCATCATGTTGATTTCTTTGTTAATTTCTTTGTTAATTTCAATGCCAATGTGAAGATGGTTCCTGATATCGCATTTGGCAAAACATTCGTGTTGCCTTGGACATTGGTTGTGATGTAGCAGGATTTGGAGCCTTTTTGCTTCAGCGGAACGTGACTACTCTATCAATAGCACTGCAGATGGAAGGAGATGGAAAGCAAAAAGATGGTTTTTGTTGCCTACGTGGCCCACTTTAAGGGCATGTAACGGTGCTACTGTAGATGGAAGAAGATGGCGTTAAGAGATTAGCTTAAAGTTTTAAACTTGAATTTTCAGTTTAATGGAGCCAAAATTTAGTTAAGGTGTTTAAATGCATTTTGGGGTATATTTTAGGGGCCAAAAAGTACCTTATTCCTTATTGAAATAAAATAAAAATTAAACTATTATTATTGAAAAATAAAAAATAAATATTAAATTAATTTTTAAATTTACCAGAAAGAGTGAACAGAAAATTTCAATTTAACTAAAATAAAAATACAAATAAAAATTTATTTATATAATTACAAATAAAAAATAAAATAATCTTTAGTGAATAAAAATTTTATTTGACTAAAATTATGAATAAAAATTAAATTTAACCATTGTAATTAATAAAATAAAAAAATAATTAATATTTTCAGTTTAATATGATAAATAAAAATATTTTTTAAATTTTTAGTAATTTTTAAATAATAATTAGATTAAAAAAGAAAATAAAGTTTAATATAAAACAGGTATTTAAATTAATTTATTATTTAAAATAAGACACATAAACACTTTAACCTATAAAATTTGTTAAAGACACTAAGATTCAACACACTAATTATAAAAAAATTATTCGAACATTAAAATAACAAAAGTGAAAAAGTTCAAACATCATTTATATATTTATTTATTATTATATATTATTATTATTATTATTAAATTGATAGCGGCTTTAATCTAAATAAAAGAAGAGTGTGGAAATTTATAATTTTATTAAATTGAAACATGTGTAATCAATCAATTTATAATTTAAAATATATAAAATTTTATTAGTATTTCGAGGTATTCAATTTTATCAAATTTAAACGTAAATTATAACGTGTTGATGTTGATGAAAAAAAATATATATATATATATATTGTATAACGAAAAAAATACATGAGTTCAGTATATGTTTTTGTTTTTGTAAACTTCTACTTCATTTCAATAAAATATAGAAAGTGAAATAATAATTGGACGAAAATTTATATAGTTAGTAGCTATATAAATACTAATGCGATAGAAAGCAAAATTTTTTTACTCACTCCTCCTATTTACACGTCCTTTATATATGAGATTATATATATAATTTTAATAAAAAAAATTTTGTCTCCATAGATGTCACTAACCATAATAATTATCACGAACCGTTATAATGATAGTATTATTTATTTTTAAACAAACTTGATTATTAGCCAAATATTTTTAGAGAGGGAGAAGATAGAGGGATCCGATCTATCCCCTCTTACAAGAGTTTCATATTTACTATCATTAAATTAGTTGGAAATGGACATTATAATAATACTATTTTATTTTAACAGCTAGTAAAAATAATTAATTTTTAACTTCACGAGTCGGAGAAGAGGGTGGCGGATAAGAGTTAGAACCCTGTAATATAGTAATAATAAATCCTGTGTGATCTTAACACATGACAATTTTTCTATGAATAAATCGCTTAAACTAACGATGAAAAATCATGATGTGAATTTGATAGAGTTTAATTGGTCTACAGTTTGAGGTATATTTGGCCCAGACAATAATCACCTTTAATTAGCTCAAATTATGTTCTCACTTTATTTTCTATTATTGACTTTAGAATTAATTAAGAGGAGAAACAAAAACAAAATCAAAGCAAATGAAAAGCCTAGATTTTTCTTTTCTTTCTTTTATGAACCAAAAGTATTTGAATCAATTCCTCTCACTATTATAGTCATAAGTAGAAGCAAGAAATGAATCTTGATTATAAAGCAACCCACCAAGAAAACACTCATATGCCCACGATAATTCACACTCATCGCTTCTTTAAAAAAAAAAAAAAAAAAAAGAAAGCAAACTAAAGCAAATACGCAGCAGCAGTAGTAGACCATCAAAAAGCCAGCTGCCCCCATAAAAAATTCAAATGAATTCCCTTAAATAATACTGCAACATGTATACATATAAAGATTCCTGAACAGCTACATGTGCATAAAGTCCCCACAAAATCATACCAACAACAATAAACATTTCCTCTACTATCCAAGCAAAGTATCATCACTTCCCTACTCTTCCTGATTCTTTCCAACATTTCTTGATCTGTCTAGCTCCACCACAGCCATGACTACACTGTTCTTGATCATTCTTGCAATTTTTTCAGGATTAGTACTCCATGTATCGTCTTCTAACACCCATGTAAATCCTTGCCGATCTTATTGTGGAAACATCACCATAGACTACCCTTTTTCCCTCCAAAATGGCTGTGGTCATCCTGGCTTTAGAGACCTATTGTTTTGCATGAATGATATCTTGATGTTTCATATAAGTTCAGGATCCTACCGTGTTTTGGAGATAGACTATGCTTATCAATCACTTACACTTCATGAGCCTCACTTGTCAACATGTGACACCATTGTGCTAGGTGGGAAGGGCAACGGCTTCTCCGTCGAGCCGTGGCGATCACCCTATTTCAATCCATCAGCTGATAATGTGTTCATGCTAATAGGCTGCTCAGCTCAATCGCCACTATTCCAAGGTTTTCCTGGGAAGCACTTGCCTTGTCGAAACGTTTCAGGCATGGGGTGCGAGGAGTACTATGGGTGCCCAGCATGGAGTCTCGTGGGACACAGGCGTGTGGGCTCGACATTTGGGTCCGGCCCACCTGAGTGTTGTGGTGTTGCATTTGAGGCAATCAAATCAATAAATCTTAGCAAGCTTGAATGTGAAGGGTATAGCAGTGCATACAGTCTAGCACCACTGAGGGTTGATGGACCTGGCGAATGGTCTTATGGGATACGTGTGAAGTATTCTGTTCAAGGGAATGAGGAATTCTGTGGAGCATGTCAAGCAACTGGTGGAACTTGTGGGTATGGCACTGATGGGATTAAGCAGCTCTGTATGTGTGGAGATTTCAATTCCACCTCTAATTGTGATTCAGGTAATATTACACTTCCACAATTTTATTTTTTGAACAATTTTACCTTTATTGCTAGATTAAGATACCAGCCGAAGGCTGAGCAACCAAATAGCTAAGGCTCCCTTTATGACATCACAGGTTATGAGTTCAATTTCAAACCACTGCAAAAAAAATTTCTCTATTGTTCAAAATAAATAAAATACTGATATTTAATTTAATTATAGATTAAAATTGTGCTATTTTCTTCTCAACATAATTTGTTTTATATGTTATTGTCAGTTCAGACACATTAAAGAGTCATGCATTTTCTTCTTTTATCAACATATCTTGCTCTATATGTTATCATCATCTTTAAACATGGTTGTTTCTTAGCTTTTGCATTGATTTTTATCTCATTATTGTATCAAGTAAATGCATATCGTCATGTAATGCAGTTAGTTCAGCAACAAGCAGCAGAACATGGAACTGGGCGGGCATGCTAGCAGGTAGACATGATTTTCTTTAATGAATTTGGTTAATGCTTTTATTAAGGATAACCTCACTTGCCTAATTCTTCCTAATTTCTTGTCATTAAACCTTAATTTGACTTTAACACAGCATCAATCCAAATTTATAATATTCACTCTATGCAGTAAAGTTCTTCTTTTTTGTCCCCCCTTAAGTGTATATAAGATGGTCAATATTAAATTGGCCATTGAATTATTTTCTTTTTTCCACCAAAATTGCAGGATTTTTTATTACAATGTTAGCATGGATGTCTACCAATACCAGATAAAGGAAAGAGCCAACATCAACTTATGAACATGTCTTATAGAATTGCACAATTGGACAACAAATGGGGTGAGAGCATCTAATAGCAAAATGGGGAAATAGCATCACCTTGAAGCACAAGAAAAATGTTATTTAAAATGATGAAATTAAACAATTTTTTTTTTAACATGAAATCAAACAAATAGAACATATGGATTTTTGTATTTAGATAATTTTTGTTAAAAATATTTTTGTTTATTTATCAATTATTACTTCTTTTATGTGTTTGTTAAAGTCTTCTTTTTACTCTGCCACATCATCTGTAAAAATTAGTCTTTTTAAATTTCTTGTACAAATTGCAGAAGTAATTTTTCTTTAAATAATCACAATGACAATTACATCTAATCTTGGATTAGTACGAGAATGAAAGATGATAGCATGGATTATCTAATAAAATCATGTTGTTGGAGTTTCTCACTTAAGAATAAGTAGAGGAAAAAAACATTTACAAGTAACCAAAAAAAAAAAAAAATTAAAGGATGTGATAAAATTTGTTTATTTTATGCACAAATTAATGTGTGATTAAGAGCATATCTTTTGCTGCCTCAAAGTATATCCTTTGTTGAGGTAAAGAGGGGAGTGGAGAATGAACCTATAACTTCATTTTATAATATCCATCACTTGAGCCGCTAAGGTACAAAACGGAGGACTTAGTGTTTTTTATATTAATCAAACATATAATAATTTAAATCTCAAAAAAAACTCTTGTTATAGTATAAATGTTTATATCTATACAAAAAATTATTAAATTAATTTTTATTTAATTACAATCATTGATTATTTTTATATATCAAAATCTATGATACACATCAATGATTATAATTAAATAAGTATTAATCTAACGGTTATAACACATTAATGACTATAATTAAATAAGTATTAATCTAACAGTTATAATTTCACTTGTATAGATATACACATTTTTATTAAAGAATGACTCCAAAAAAATTACATATAATAGTTTAAATCAACCTAGAAATTTACATAAGAAATTTGGTTTTAACATTTTCAACAACACATGTATGAATATTTCATAGTTAGACAATTAATTAAAATTTTATCACATCCATAAATCTAAATCAAGGTTGTCTAGGATCATCACAATTAAAAAAAACATATCCAAGGTTCAAAATGAGAAATTATTAGGTAGGATTGAAATGTTAATTCATTGCTAATTTTGGTATCTCATTTTGCTCAATAATTATTAAAATGATGCCATTTATTTTTATTAAAATAAATTAAGATGCCATATATTTTTATTAAAATAAATAAAGTACTATTAGACGAATATATGATAATATTTTAATGGAAAACCAACTCAACATGCCTAGTAAGTTAGCATTCAAATTCTATCTAATGATTTATCACGGAATTTTTATAAAAAAAAAATGATTCATATATATGACATAAACTTATATGAATATTCTCCCCCGGGAATAGATGCCCCATATAGCCTCTCCTCTCCTGGGATTATCAGAGTGTCCGATTAGCCTTTTGATTCGTTCTGCCTTCCACTCAAATTAAAAATTAATCCTATTATTCTGAACTTAATTAAACGACTAATATTTTAATTTTTTTTACGGTATCATTTGTTAGTATTTTATAAAATTATAATAATATTAATTATTAATAAAAATACTGCACAAATAGATTCCTCAAACATAGTGAATTATTATTATTATTATTTTTTTTGAACGAACATGGTGAAAAAATTTAATGTCTGAATTTAGACAAATTGATATGAACCTCAATTGCTACTGCTGCTTCAATTTATAATTACTGTTACCAAAATGGCAAAATTCTTAGGTCTCAAAAGAAGACAGAAAATGATCCAACATTTTACTGGTCCACTTGCGTTACATTACCTTGTTCTTCCATTTGCAGGTCAAAGGCAACGCCAGCACCAACCCAACAACCGCTGAATATACCAACGCAGAATAAAATAAAAATCTTACCTTTATTTCTCCAATTCCTGTAAATCCAATTTAAAATGGCCGATTTCAATTCCTATTTCTCTCTATTTGTCTCTTTTGTAACTTCCCCACTTGTTTTTGCCAGAGAGTAGGAAGTTCGCTTATTGTTTTGTGGTGGGGCAGGTCTTAAAAATTTGATTTTGGGTTTGTTGCAGAAATGGCTGTAGATTTATGTTTCTCTTCATTTCGGCCAATAATTGCTTTACCTCGTTCATTAACTCGCACACCCATACCGCCAATTTACGATGTTCGAGAAGATAACTGCTCTGCTTCTCTTTTGGCAACAGAAATATATTGCGCTAATGCTAAGCAGATAACCCATTACAGATGTGGAAACAGTAAAAAAAGTACGACTCTTGTCACTGCTCTCCCTGCCAATGGCTCCCAAAACTCGTCTATGCCTTCTTTTACTGCATTTAATGAGGTTTGTCCGCACCCCTTGATTTAATTTTTCTCTTTCTGGGTGTTTTTTTTTTGTTTATTTTAATTTTGATTTTTTGGTGTGTGTGATAGTTGATCGAGTCTTTGATTGATCGGGTGGATTTATCAGAATCCGAAGCAGAAGCGTCTCTTGATTTTTTGTTAAACGATGCTAATGAGGCATTGATCAGTGCTTTTCTTGTTTTGCTCAGAGCCAAAGGAGAGACCTATGAAGAAGTAAGTTTCGGTTTTTTTCGGTTTTAACATTAATGTAATTCCATTAGAATTGGTTTTTTGTAATAGAGCAAATGTGATTTGTGGGATTTGTTGGGCTGACAGATAGTGGGATTAGCAAGGGCAATGATTAAACATGCTAGAAAAGTTGAAGGATTGGATGATGCAGTTGATATTGTTGGAACTGGTGGTGATGGAGCAAATACGGTGAACATTTCTACAGGGGCATCAATACTTGCTGCTGCTTGTGGTGCAAAAGTTGCCAAGGTCATAGCTTTTTCAATTCTAAAGTAGCATAATAAATGTTTCAGCACTTCTGTCTCATCATTATTATATTTGATGTTGCTGGCGTTGTGAAACTTGTTCCTTTCCTTGACAGCAAGGGAATCGTTCTAGTTCTTCTGCATGTGGAAGTGCTGATGTATTGGAAGCACTGGGGGTAGTAATTGACCTGGACCCAGAGGTAGGTGTATTATGAATGAAACCCATTAATTCATGTAGCTCGTACTACTCTTAACTGTTATTATAGTGTTTTACCAGTGCAGTGTCATCGCAGATATTAAAACAACTCCTTGTTGTGACTGAGTGGATATTTATTTATAAACATACAGTCATAATTAGGCATGGCAGTAATTGTTTACTCTACCAAGCTATGCTGTTGTCTTATAAAATGTCTATGAAAAAGTTTCCCCATGCCAAAACTGAAGAAATCGCCTGTCAATATAAAACATATGCATTTAGAGAGTATCTAAAGCATATGCATTTCTCTGAGTGGTAGATCTTGGTGCTATATTCTATGCGATATTTGCGGGAGTAAAAAGGGACCAAATTTTGGCTCTTTGAATCTCCAGAGCTTTATCTGAGTTTTAGTGAAGCTGTGGAATTTAACAATTTCCGCTAGCTTGAACCAATAACTGGTCCACATATATTTTTGCTACATTTCTCTTCTTTTCATTTCCTGCTACATTTTGTTAGCACTCCTCATGCCTACATCTTATCATTTCTCTTCTTGCACCGTGGATGGAATTTTTTCTTTTTGATATTGAATTTCTGACTAAAGTTGATTTCTGGGAGGTTCTTGTTGATCTGATGTTTGCATCTCATGGCATGCAGTTTAAGTTAGTGCTACAAGTAGGCATCCATCTTTTCCTTTGTCATTCAATGTTATTTCCACCTCCTTTCCTAAAATTTTATTGGCAATAATGTTGTTTGAATGTATAACCGTTTTGGTTTCCTTTTACTATGGATTCTTAATGGAGTCTCTTATGGATGACAATTCATGTAGGTAAAGTTCAAACCACAGGTTTGCATATCCATTCAAGTATCTAGATAAAAATTTAACGATTTTTCATTTGCTTATTTAATTTATTCTCTCTCTTCTTCCTTAGGGGGTATCAAGGTGTGTGAATGAAGCAGGAATCGGCTTTATGATGGCACCAAAGTATCACCCAGCAATGAAGGTAGTCAGCCCTGTGAGGAAGAAATTAAAAGTGAAGACAGTGTTCAATGTATTGGGCCCCATGCTGAATCCTGCATGTGTACCATTTGGAGTTGTTGGTGTATACAAGGAAGAGTTAGTAAGTGCCTGTGTCATGAATTTTAGGAATGGTAGATAAAATATATTATTAGCGTTTCCACCATTAAACTTTTCAATCATTAATTTCAAATATCTAGAGAAGGCCAAATATTTATACCTTGCCTCCACAAAGAAAAATAAATTAATAAAGGGTGTTCACGTCAATGGAGATCATACAGTGAAGAATCTTATTCCTTAACTTTTTGAATATGCTGGAAAAGCAGCTTCACCGTAACACACAAGATACTTGTGTGGTTGTTCCCTTCAAGTAACATGGATGCGTTCATGGAACTTTTTTCTCAGCAATAATCTCTTAGAGAAGATTTCCACTTTGTTTCCTGGATAGGTCCACAAAATGGCAAATGCATTGCAACGATTTGGGATGAAGAGGGCATTAGTTGTTCACTCAGAGGGCTTAGATGAAATGAGTCCCCTTGGTATGATTTCTTCCTTCCTCTCAACCCCTGCTGTATGGAAGACTAGTCTTCAGTTTTTTTCTCCTGACTTTTTAGTTTTACTTTTGAGCTCCATGGTCAATTTATTTATGTTCAATGATCTTATTGCAGGACCTGGGATGGTTCTAGACATCACACCAGAGAAGGTTGAGAAGTTCTCATTTGATCCATGTAAGATCTTCTCTCTGAGTTGTGTTTGTTATCTCTTTATTTGAAGACATGATGTCGCTAGCTGTAATTAATCACACAAATGGAGTAGATATGAAACTTGAAATACATAACTTCTATTTGAAGAGTGCTTATCTCTGCGGAATTACGGATGGTGACTATTCACATAACTGATCATATAAGAATCATTGCTGGACAGTGGAATTTGGCATTCCTCGCTGCACTTTAGAAAGCTTGCGAGGTGGAGGTCCAGAGTATAATGCAGAAGTACTAAAACGAGTGCTTTCAGGGGAGAAAGGATCCATTGCTGATGCATTGGTGAGTTTGATCAACACCACTTGCCTGCGTGTATAATATATGCGTATGAACCAACAACATTTTTTATCTTGTGAACTGAGTACTTATGCAAGAATATTACATCAGATCCTAAATGCAGCAGCAGCTCTTTTGGTTAGCGGTCGTGTGAATACTCTAGGTGAAGGAGTAGCCTTGGCTCGTGAGACACAATTGTCAGGAAAAGCTATCAAGACTCTTGATTCGTGGATAAGCATTTCAAATGTAAGTGAAATTTAATCCTAAACTCGGGCATTGCTGTTGGAATTGATCTTCACCGATTTTCTGCCATTTAATTTTCTTCCTTTTCTCTTCGTTTGAATGGCAGAAAATGAAAGACCAAGTGCTTGTGTAGACAGCTTGAAATTATACCCAGTTTATGAAAGCGGAAAATAAGCCTTACAACATTGATGGCAGCTCTGCAGAATAACAGGAATGCCTTTGTTTTCCACCCTGTGGTACAAGTTTTTAGATAGTCCAAATTTTAAACGATTGGGTAGCAGAAAACAGTCTTTGTTTCAAGGAAATATCAAACTGCAATTTGAGGCTATGAATAATATGCTCCCATCCAAATTAAAGGTGCTTTAGACGTTTGCTTGTTAACATCATTTCTGCTGGTTAACTTTCATCTACAACTTAGAAATGAAGAAAGTCCTATGCTCCAGAAATAAATTACTTGGCACTTATGGTACAAATTTTTGTTGTTGCACTTGCTATCTATGATGAATACTGAAGAATGAAAGGGGACACAGACCACCCTATTGGATTGAGGTAGTGACACATTAATATGGCAATATTTACCAGGAAAGAATATAATAGGCAACACATATGGCTCCTTTATGGAGTACTTGTCCTTACAAAATATATGGAACACTTATTATTTTGATTGTTTTACATGATCATGTATACTTCGAAGACTGCTCACAACTGAGCAGAGTTCTGAGCAATAGCCCCAGCATCATTGAGAAGAGCCGAGAGCTCACCTTTTTGGTACTTCTCCATTACACCTTCAACCAAAAAAAAAAAAGAATAGAACCATTGAGTTGCCATGAAAATTGAAGAGAAGAAAAATTCAGAATAGAAAGAAAGCACTTACTATCACAGCCACCAATATGTTTTCCACCAATAAACACATTAGGAACAGTCTTTTGGCCAGTCCACTGAGCTAAAGCTGCTTGAATATCATCTCCATCACCTTCAAAACACAAAATTTAGGTCAAAAAATTTCACATGGACCAAAAGGTACAACAGCAATTAAATGGAACTTAAAGACTTTGATTAAAAATTCCAAGTCTTTCTTACTTTCCTCATCCAGCTCAATAACCTTGAAACTTGCTCCCAACTGTGTCAACAGCTGCTTCACTTTGTTGCAATACCCACAGTAGGTTTTGCTGCAAATTTTAACAAAATAATAAAAGAATACTAAAAAAAGAGTAGATTTTGGCGAAAAATTAAGGATAAAGATGGTTTCTTTAAACGAATTTCAGCAACCCAATTCCAACGATTGTAGCTCTAATCAAAATTACGTACAAAATAAACCCATAATTGAAGATATGAGAATTTAGGGAACCTGAAAACGAAGACAGGAGCAGAAGTAACAAGCACTTTGGCTTTGTTGAGAGCCATTTCAATTTCTTCCTTGGTCCTTTTGGTAGAACTAAACAGAGAACCCATTTATTTATCACTGTTTAGCAACACAGAGAGAAAGACAAAGGGTGCCGATTCGATAGTGGAGTGGCGGCAGATGAACACTGATCACAGGTGGCTTGACGTTGTTCAACTTGAAGCTATGTCCGATCTATCGTGGCTCGAAGAGAAGAGAAGAGGTCAGATCCTCATTAAAGTCATAAAAAGGAATATATTCCCATAGTCGTCAATAGTTGTTTCATCAGTGTTTTTGGAGTGTAGCGCATCCAAAGACGAACCAGGAACAAAGTTTAAACCTTTTTCGATCCATTCTGCAAACAGTTTGTTTTCCTAGTTACTTCCTCTATTTTTTCATATTGTACTACTTCATCCTTGTCATTCTAAAAATATATTTAATTATCCTCGTATTTAATTTCGTAACACTGAACAGTCCTTCCTTTTGTTTTTTTTACAGTCAAGTGAAAAAATGTAGATCAAATTGAAAATAATGAAAGGAAAAATTAAAAGTACCTTGATATAACGACTACCTAAATACAAACGCTGTAATATTTCTTTTCTTATAATTTCAATTCTTCTTCTCCTTATTGAACACATAAACATATTTGATCGAAAAAAAAAACACATAAACATAAGTGACTGTTTCAAAATACCCTAATGATCAAGTACATTGAATATCATAAAAAATACTGGCTACAAATATTTACAAAAGACTATCAAACCAATAATTTACATTCACCAAAAGAACTAAAAAATATACCAAAACACAGAGTTTCATCTTGACATTTGGCAAAGTATTCTATCAAGCCAAAAAAATTGTATCAAATCAATGCTTTACAGCCATCAAGAAAATTCTAAAAAAATGCAAACATCTTGATCATTGTCTTGCAAATATGATTCCAAAATTACTTCCTTGACTTTTATTGACAAATGCAGTTCAAACACTGCTCCTACTTGTACCTTGACCTCCTCCTACGTATACTGTTTAGAGAAATTAATATAAAAATGATTAACTATATTTTTAAAATGTCAAGGATTAGTAATTTACCGTTACTATTATTACTGCTGCTGCTGCTGCTACAAATTGACTATGGACAAGATGGCCACAATTGCCAGGTCCATCAGAAAATTCTAAATAAGTGGTTTCATATACAGTAGCTGTTGAACAATGGGGTAACAATATACATATGCATATAGGAATATTTCATTTTGATGCAAAAATGGCTTCTAAATCTTTGTATAATTGGCTTGGTTTCAACTTGGAATCTGATGAATTATTGTTAGATGATTCACCACTGCTTTTGTTCCCCCAGAGTCCACTCCATTTAGTGCGGCTTGTTGAAGGGTCAGCTGGAGGAGTAGTTCCACTTTTCTCTGTAGTAAAGCTTGCCTTTGCTATTTCTCTTAGCTGTTTCGGCCATGGTTTATCAGGAGTATTGGAGGTCCTGCTTCCTGAGATTTTATTTCTGTCAGCAGAAGAACCAGTCTCGCCCCCAGTTTCTGTATCTTGCTGTTGATTCCTTGGCAGTCTGCATTCGAGGTTTCCGCTCATTTTCTGTGGAGTGAACAACAATACAAATCCAATCGATGCAGCTTTTAAACCTGTTGAGAAGGAATTCTCTGCAGGGTCCAGCCGCTTTGTCTGTTTATACAATGCATACCATTCGTTGATCATCAGCGCCAAGAAACCAATCAGAAAGAGCACAATCATGAGTACTCCAACTCTAGTTTCATCCCTGGTTGGCAGATCCTTTTCCAAGAGCACAAAACAAGCAGCAAACACACCAAGTTGCATAGAGAGAGCGATGATTTCAACCAGTTGGACTTTTTTCTTGATAAAAGGCTTCTTAAGAACAAGGAAAAAAAGCTGAAAGGAAGTGATGCACAATAAGATAATTGATGGAGTATTGGAGGACCAGTTATTTAAATAGGCACCAGCAACAATGCCTAAAGAAACTCTCCTGATCGTTTCAAGCAATGTGTAGTATATTCTAAGTATTCCAAACAGTTTCTGAACACATGGTGCTTCAGCATCTTCTGTTTCATCATCAGATGCAATGATCCGATCCCTTCGCCTGCTTGGAGTGCCTACAGAAATCTGTGAGAGCATGTACTTAGGTGGGCCTCTCAGATCTTCAAACAAAGCGCCGAGCATGGTTAGATAGATGCAGTTAGTTTGGGTTTTCCATGTCCACTGGCCTCTTTTACCAGGACCTAAAGATACTCTGATGATTTCTTGATACCAATGAAATGTCTGGCCTTCTTGGTGGACTTCCTTGTACTGAAGTAGCTTCCCAAGTGTGATTCCTATGGAGAGGAACATGAACAAGGCCAAAACCAAAAATCCCACAACACCTAACAGCAAAATGCCAACGACAAGGCCAGATGAAGTTCCACCTTCAACAACAAAAGCACAAGCTAAACTGTAAAAAGCAGCATAATTTCAAGTTCTATGAAACATTAATGTAACATCAGAAAGCAATACTGGTGATGAGTGCTAAGCAGTGATTATAATGAATCATCATCATCATTTCAAAAATTACTGATTGTGGATCATTTTGCTAACTTCAGCTATTGCAAATAGTGGATCAGCAGAGAGGGAGCCACATGATCAACTAATTTCATTACTAGACATCAACTTATAGGTGATCAATACCTTTGCAATGTATAATAGTAAGTAGTTGTATTATTGAGAATCATTAGAAAATGTTGCAGGTAACTTAACAGCTTTTACCATTTTTTTCCTGATAAAAGGAAAAGAAACTAAGACTAGTATCAGGGTTATATGATGAGAATGTAAATGACATATTTCCAGTAGATATTGCAAGTTCTCTTTTCAAGCTAGGATGTGCTTCCTCTGCATTGACAATGAAATATATGAGGTAACAATGAACACACAGGGTACCTCCAACAATAACAGCGGAGGCCTCAGAAATACATGGCAATGCAAGAATTATGAGGAATATCTCGAATCTTGGAAATGTTAATGCTCCATAAACCACCCTTTGCTTTTCAGAGTTTTTCTTCCTGTACTTCAGAATAAAAAAGAGTAGAGCATGTAACAGTAAGAAACTGCCAACAACTACAGCCAACCAGAACATGCTTCTCCCAAAAATCCTCCACCTACAAAGAGTTGAAAGCATAAGATGTCAGAATAACATAATAAATTATCTTTTGGTAGCACTAGAACCTTAGAAGGCTCAAGCGAGGAATTAACCATGATGAGTGATGAGACAGACAAGGTGTTTTAAACATCCATGTTTAACCGTTTGCGGCCATAACCACCAGTATGTTTTAATGCGAGATAGTAGCAATACCTGGATATTATTGAATGAAGTAGCATTCCTGATGGAAGTTTTAGATAACAATTTTAGTTTTGGTTAAACATTTAGCCATGACTGTTTACTATAATTCCATTCTTCTGAAGTTATCTTCGTAGTCCAGTCTTCAAATTTTTGTTGGGGGTCATGGCAAGTAAAGAGTAACTGGAAAACAAAAAACCACAAGTGCTCACCCATTTGAATACTGTGGCTCGTAAACATGTTCTGCTTCTGGCTTCAAATTTTGGCTCTGAAAAAAAAATAACAATGAACTCTATCATTTAAAATAAATGCTACATCTATTTGAAGTTGAAAACAAAAGATACAATATTGAATCATATAAAGACTGAATGCCGACCTCAAAAAATGATATGTACTCCATTGAAGTGAGTGGCAATCCATATACTGGAGCAGCCTTGTCTTCTTCCAATTGCAGACTCGGGGAATTTTCTGAATCATGAATATAGGAAATATAGTAATGTGAAGCAGCTGAGGAATTTGAACCCAACATGATAGGGTGAATGCCCCCAGTCTCCCATGGGAGACTAAAATAGGGAATGCTCCATTGTAAACCTCTTGCAAACTCATAATATTCAACTGGTAGTGTAACAGCCAACCATCTAGAAAGTGCAAACACCTGAATGTAGCACGCAATTCTCTGTGTAAAAGAAAAGGTATGAGATCGCTCTTAGTGTTATGATGATGACAATGATGGAAAACTTATTAGCTTTAATTAATACACTATGTAGAGATCGGACTCATAGATGAAGGATACACTTACAATGTCCAGAATTTTCTGCAATTGAAATTTATATTTGATTTTAACATCAACTTAAATCATATCACATATGAGATCATATGTCAAGAAAGTGGAGTGATGATTTTTCTGAATTTCGTTATGGCCATCCAAATGTTTCAAGTATCAAAATTATAGAATATCGTGAAGTATCTAAGCAATGACTTTTTGTAAGTTAAGTATCATACAAAAAGATTCCTTGTAGGATCCGAAGTCAGCAAAGATATTGGTCTTGAAAATGCACCAATAGACTGAAGGCTTGCTGTTGACACGGTTAGCAGTCCAGCAGCCAGACAAGTTGCCAGGAAAATAGCAGTTGCAACAGCCGAAATTACATAAGATATTGTAGGTACGCAATCTGAATGTGTATTGTAAAATATAGATCAGGAAATCTCCAGAAACTAAGGAAGACACCAAAAACTTTACATCATACCTTAAAATCAGTAGAAGCAAAAAATGAAAAACACGATCCTTACAGTGTCTCACTTGTAGAATGTTAGATGGTAGATTTTTGTTTCCAGCAACATCTCCAGTTACACTTTGAGGAACATTAACAGAAACAATACCATCATCAGCATGTATCTGCAAGATGTATTTGCTCCTACTTATCTCATGGAAGCTGCATTCCATTAAAATGAATACATCAAAACATCATAAAGAAACATGATAAAAAATTAATGTTTTCTAGTTTCCCTTGTGTGTGAATGTAGATCTAAGTGCTTATTTATTGCATAGCATACATATATATTGGTATCATATTCTTGCCTCTGCAAATGGCCCCCTGAGATTGATATGGATGAAGTATTAAAGCCGAATACAGGCTTCATGAACTTTATCGACACCGGGATGCTGTGTTCTTTCGTCCTTGAAGTAGACATTGTACTCAGTCTCACAGCAGGCCTTTGAGAATCTAAAATAATGTCATATAAATGTCAGGAGGGTTAACTAAAGTAGCATAACTAAAAGAAAAAAGCTTATTGTCAACTTTTATCTGAAAACAAAATCACAGAACACAATTTTTTGTTTTCCTTCTTTCAACCTCTTTTAATGTAGTAGGTCATACCATAAAGGAAAGTTGCTGGAGAAATTGGAGAAATGGAAGTCCCCGATCTGCTTATTATAGAGCTTGAATTAATGCCTATTGTGACGATAGCAATGCTAGATACATTCACCACCTGAAAGAGGACAATGTGAATGAAATGAAGACTAAAAATCACAAAAAAAAAAAATTTGAAATAGTTAAATGAGCATCAAGAAAGCAAAAGAACTCCACACACCTACCAACCTGAAAGCCAAATCTGCGGTTCCCAAGACTTTCTCCATTTATAGGAACAAGTCCACCCCCGCTGATGTTAAGAGAATCTTGAATTTCAATAGACGAATTGACAATGGGTTCCGAAAAGTACAAGTACACCTTCAACTTATCATAGTCATTTGTTGCCTGCACAGTTCTAGTTTGGTTGTCAAGCTGAAGTAGCTTTTCAGGAACGTGAATCCTCAGGTCAACAAACACACTTCTTCTATCTGCAATATAAACCAATAATTAAAATGAAATGGACGCACAAAACATTGACATCAGGAATTTTTCCACCCATTTTGATACCCTCAAGTTCAAGTTCAAGAAGTAGCAACTTCAGCCATTGTAATTGTACATAACATTAAGAAGGTCAAAATATAAAAAGCATGCAAAATTGCACGGTTTAACCTGTAACTGTAAAGCATCTATCTGCTATTATTTAGCATGCATATTACAACCGGAAAAAAAAAAGATTGATAGAATATCCCTGTTTGCTATAGATATAGTGTGGATATAGTTTTATTATAACATGAGGAGAAACAACTAAACTCACCATAATGCACATAGAAGCTAGAATTTGCTGCTCTTATAAAACTGTTCCCGGCTGTGTCTGTACAAAAATTCTTATCCATGACCAATATCACTCGTCCATACTGAACAGTGGGTGATAAATCTACCACAAGTGAATATTTGAGGTTTGGTTGGAGAATAGTCAATGATGATGGTATTACTTTGCCAGCACCATAGACCAGCAGCTGTTTAGAGATTAAGTAACAATCTATAAGAAAATAGTAATTTCATTCAATAGCATATGAATCAGAAAAGAGCTTATGCTGAGATATTGACTTTATTTGCACCATTTCTTCACATTAACGCATGCTTATTGATCATCAGACATAAACTCCAAGAAGCCAGCATCATGACAAAAAAAGAAAAATCACAAGAAGATTCAAGAAAATACATTTTAACTAAAACCATACTTAAAATATATGAAAGATAAGAAGTATGTCCTTTTTGCAAGTCTATAATTATGAGTACCATGCATCAATCGCATAAAAACAAATAAAATCATTCAGAGCATAGATACATTTTCTCTGGCACCGCCTACTCACATTGCACGCGTTCACAGATGAACATCCAAAACCCCCTCCACCAGTGCAGGGTTCAGTGAAAGAAATATTCACAGAAACATTTCGAGCATTTGTAAAAGATGTTGCTGCAGTTACATAAGCTGTTGGGGGGACAGTATCTGCAAAGGAAATTCATCAATAACAATAGAATGGCGTTTAGAATGAGCACAATCACCAACAGATTCAATCCCAAATTTAAAGGAAAATATACACTCAATTTCTAAAGGCTTGCAAATTTCATACACCTAACATTCTCTACAAACCAAGTTACACTTGAAGTATGCATCCAAGCTGAAAGTATTTATGCCATTTCAGAACTGCAATTTTTACTAGTCTAATAAGGTGGGGTTTGATTGTCTTCTATTGCAATAGAAAAATAAAAATGTACAAGTATTTTCTCAAAAAAGGAATAAAAAAAGACTAGGGAAAGTTTCTTGACCAACAGTCCAGTTATAAGTAGCACAGCCAACTCCTTGAGACCCATTGATGCAGACCTCAAATGTATGATTTCCATCCTGCAAGCCCTCGTATAAAATTTCCCTAGCTCCGCAATCAGATGCATTGCCATAATCCAGCTGCATGCATCAGGTATTAAAAATAAGAAGAAACAACTGGAAATCAAAAGAAAACCTGAGTTTTCAAACTTTTGATCAGTTAGATGATAAAGAATTAGAGACCATAGTTTCATAGCATGAGAAGTGCATTCACAAGAATGCTGGCCCAACAACATAACAGAAAAGTCCACAGAAACAGATTCATGGAAAGAACTACAGCCTCATTAAAACCGAACATTTGCCATAATTACAAGAAGAATGTAATACCAATTGTCGGAATGCAGTCATCTGAAGGAGAGAGAAAATACATAAAAGAGCAGAAAAATTTCAGCAACTGTAGTAGAAACAGTAAATAATACGGCATAAGCTAAGCCAACCTTGCAAGTTATGGTACAATTTGTGCAAGCATTCTCATTCCCACCCACCAAAACTTCAAAAGCAAATGTGGTTCTGTTTAAATGAGAGAATGCATGGGGAGCCTTCAAGAACTTCACAGATACCTCTGCGTCATCACAGAGAGCTCTAAAGAACAAAACGGACAAAATCCAACAAAGCAAGACAGGGCATAAAAGTTGTAGCACGCCCATTTCCGTGTACACTCTCAACTTGAAGTATAAACCATCTACAACAAACAAAAACCCTGTAAAATAATCCACACTCCTACAGGGAAAAGATGGAAACTTTCTTTGTTGTTTTTGGAATGTCAGAGGAAAGAGCGAGGACTAAGGCATTGCATGGAAGTGGGTGTGGAGAAAATGTGGTAAATATGGAAAGAGATAAAGGATTAGAAGAGGGGTACTAGTGGTTGATGAAGGTTTGAGCAGTTCAAAGGATATAGTGGACATGAAATTGACAGTAGAGAAGCAGTGTATTTTAAGAAGATAAGAGGAGGAAAAGAAAGAGAGTGATTCTCCTCTCTTCTCCAAGAAGGATTTTGCATTAGTAATTTGAATAGAGACAGGCTTCTGTATATTAATTGGGTTGGAGGTATAGTATTTGTCAGGGAGTGAGCATCTCCATCAAAGTAGAATCAATTGAAAAATTTGGCTCCTTTTCCTGTCTATTCTGTGTCCTTCTCTGACAAATACTCCCTCTCAGTTCAAAAAAACAAAAACCATCTCTTGGTTAACGATAAATAATTTTTTTCTTCTTAATTTTATTTTAAAATTCTTTTATAATTTTAAATTTTAAAAAACATCTTTTAAAAATTTAAAATATAAAATGTCATTTATTTTGAAAGCAACGAAGTCAAAAAAATTATAAAATATCTATTTTAAATATATTATATGCGTTCAAATTAAAAAAAATATATTAACATGGCTTTTAGACTCTTTTCATTTCTGTAAAATATTTTTTTATATTTTTCAGTGTTTGGTCAACGTAAAATAATTTTTCTAGTCAACATAAAATCAAATCATTTTTTGAAAAAATAAAATTATATGGACTTATACAAAATTATGTAAAATCACATTATAATATTATTTATAATATATATATCAACTAATACAAAAACAATTAGACAATCAGCTTTGCCAATCTTCGAACACCATTCACCAATAATCATTGTTCACTAGCGTAAGTCATACAAATTTTTTTATTTTCTTGCATAAGTTAAAATTTCACTTTTATTAAAAAAATAAAATACTCTAACAACATACACCAAATGCTATAAGATGTTTCATTGAAAGTTGAGCAGTCTAACTTTGATTCTTTTAAATAAAATTTTGAATTTTATTTTCTTTATAAATCTATCAATTCGAATTCTAAAATAAATTCATTCGACTTGAACCTTAAAATAATTAAAACTCGTATAATTATAGAATTACGGAGATATTAAATGAGAAAAATAATTTCTCATTAAGAACATAATATTTTATTTTTGAAAACAAATATGAGTTTAGTAAATGTTTCAAATGTTATAATTTAGCTTGTAACAATTTTATTTTATTTTCCCGCAAAAAATATATTGTGTATGGGCCATATGTAGGATAAGGATAATTTTATAATATGTACCGTACCTATATATATATATATATATATATATATATATATATATATCATGTATTTGTAACCCTAGTACGTAGTTTTGAATACTAAAAAAACTCTCATTATTTACTCCCGAAGACGTAGACATATTGTCGAATCTCATTAAATCTATGTATTTCTTCTTTTCATCTCTATTCTCTTTACTCTTTTTCATTATTGTGTTATTTTCACAACAAAATATAAACTCAATTTATTTAAAAAATCAATTAATAACAATTGAATTTTATATGTTTGATTTATCCATTCAAATATTAATCACATAATAATACTGAACTCAAAATAAGTGTGGGCATCAATTGAATTATTTGAAAGAAACTTCAATTCATCCAAGTAGAATCGTGCTGTGCGTATTAGCCTGTCTCTAGGTGTTGCATGACTTTGGACCATAACCAATCAAGACCAACTTCTTTCCTTTGTATGATTGCTCCATATGTTTCCATGTCTTCCAAAATCTCAAGGTATGTATGCCCATTGCACCTACCATCTTCAGGCTCTTTTTTCGTGATACCCCCTCTTGCCTTATAGAGGGAACCATATCTATGATGCTAACCCATTTGTAGGAACACTAATCATTTCTGTTTCCATTTGATTGTGCATTTGCCTTTACTCGTGTACAGAGTCCATTTTCCCAATGTATGTTGTTGCAAAGTTAAAATCTACATAGAAACACATATGAAAAAAATAATAATAATTGGACTTGAACTTTTACTTGAATTAATATATATATAAAGAAATAAGAAAAGAATTTGGCTCTATTGTGTTTTTTTAATTACTAATAGAGAGACCATATAATATAATAACTGGTGGCAGCCCTTCTATTTTAAATTTGATATAAATAAACTTTTCAAATTGACGACAATAAAATTTTGAACCCTCCCATTTAAATCGAGTAAAAATAAAATTTACAAATTTACGACGATATAATTTAAACACTACATTTTGAAATGCATTTAGAAAAGAGTAACTATTTGACTATTTTTTATTGGCACTTCATTTCTGTTTTGTTGAGGAATTTTTTTATCTTTTTTTTTATTAATTAGAAAGTTGAATAATTTAAATATTGATAATTTATATAATAGAAATAATTTTCTTTTTAATTAAATAAAAATCAATTTTACAAATTAATAATGGAAGGAGTACTTTCACAAATTACCGAGAATTTAAATTTTATGTTTCATTATATATATATATATATATATATATAGAAAATTACAGATACTTTTTTTTTAAAAAAAGTGCAAATCATGAAAGAACGAAAAAGGAATCAAATTTTTTTCCACTCTTTAGTGCTTTCAGCCAAAATAATTTATCGTTTTCCCTGAAACAATTCCAACTGAAATTCCATTGTCCATATTGGCTTTAGGAGAAAAAAGTTTGTCTTGTTTTAGTTCACAAGATTTTTTTTGAACCTTCAAATATATTGATGAAAAACACACCAAGAGCTGAAATACATAAACCATGGGAAAAAGAAAGGCATGATCACCTGCCAAATATTATGGTGGTCAGTAGTTAACTACTAGATATATCTAGGACTAGAAGATAAAACCAAGACAAGATCTATAATAAAAAATAAAGAAAGATAAAGTCATAGATCTAAACAAAATAAAAGCTAAAAGATTTCTAATATAGGAGACTAAATCTGAATAATCTTCTTGTTCCTCGTTGCTGATGTCTTCAACAAGGCTAGCAACAAACACTTGCATGTGCAGCTAACATATCTTTAGAGAGAGAGTAATATTAGTACACAAGATTACAGTCACTAAAAAGTGTATCTTACATATCAAGATTAATGCATCTGAGCTTAAAGTGTAATGGTGCAATCAACTTCACTCTTCCAGGATTCTACAGCAAATTAGTATGTACGACAGTAGAAACATTTTTACAGAAAATAAAGAAGAAAACACTTCACGTGCATGTGCAGCTTCCATGGACACAGACCATGTTGTTGATCTACTTTAGTTTTTTTTTTTTGTCAAAATTTTTTGTATGGATTCGTATTTGTAGCAGATTCGATCCGACAACTCCACTGAGATTTACTTGATACAGCTCAATTATCTAAAGTTTTTATTGCTTTTGGCCTTAATCATTTAAACAATGAAGCAGAAGCCAAGATTCAATTTTTCAATCAAATTATATACACTTGAGTCAAAAGAAGGGATGAAAGCTCCATGACAATGCATTGACCACTGATGAGTTAATGTAAACCTGAAAAATAATCCAATAAATAAAACAACCTGTCAAGACCTATTTTTACTCGTTGGATTCGAATTTAAATTGTAATATATGCTGTCACGTTGAATTAAATATTAAAATTTTTTTTCACTTTTATGATGTTATTCAAATCGAACCAAATTAATTGAAGTACAATAAATTTTAAATATAAATAATTTTAAAAAGATTAAAACTTTGATGAATAGTCTGGAAGGCCGTTGGGTGGTACAGGACCCACACAAGCAGAAAAAAGAAATGTATATAGCCAAGACATAGAGATGATTGATGTTCAATCAATAGTTGTGGCAAAAAATGCAGTGGTGGGCTGTAAGATAAAACTTGTGTCTTCAAAGCTCAACCTCAAAAACATTATCTTATCAGCCAATAAGAGTGTCCTCTCTCCTCTGTGCAACAGAAAAAAGAGTGCAAAAAAACAGAATCGAGAGAGGGCAAAAATTTTAACATTAAAAAAGCACAAATTGGAATCATAATTGAGATATGTACTGTAATAAGAAAGGAAAACATGAGCTGGCCTCAACCAGAGCAATCAATCCATGTCTTGAGGAGCAAAAGATGTAACACCTAGGCTATAACAAAACAGTGAATAGTCAAATCTCAAGGCTCGAGCAATATGCAGCTGTGGACGTGCATCGGATGAGTTGAATTTTTTTTTTAAAATTAAAAATGAATCAGAATCAAAATTTTTAAAATAAGGTGACCCACAACCTCATTGTAAATATTCTTTTTTAACAGCATTGTAAATATTCAATACCTCACCAATTTACTATAATTATTATTCTTTCTGTTTCTTTTTATATGTTAGATTAGTTTTATTTAAATTAAAAAATAATTAATTAATTTTAAATTAAAAATAAATAAACTGAAAAACTAAAATACTCTCAATTAATTGTATAAAATAAAAAAGAATAAAGATAATTAAGAAAGTAATAAATGAGTTGATAAAAATAAGAATAAAATTGATTAAAAAATTTAAAATTTATTAATTATATAAAATAATAATTAAATAAAATTTTACTTATTTTCTAAAATAATATTTTCTCTGTTTGACGTTTTAGAAGTTTAATTTTATTTTTAAATAATTGACGTTTTAAGTTATCAATGTATTTTAACTAATTTTTTTTAATTTTATCTTTATTTAATATAGAAGAATTAGTTGAATAGATAAAAGAAAAGAAGAATTATATATATATATATAAATAATAATATTGGATTTTTCAGACTAGTTCCAATTGAAATTTTACAAATAAATAAAAATAATGATTACACCGACTCAATTCTTGGTTCAATCACCCATTCATATTGATTTGATTCAGAATTTTGGTCACGGGTGGATTTTGCACACCCTACGTGCAGCAGACACAAATTTCACATGATCTCCAGTCAAAAGATAGTGAGGATAAATCATTCTCAAATAGAGGACTAATGCAGTGGCCCAGCCCTAAAATTGAGCCCAAGCTTCTTTTTTTTCCCCTTCGTCCTCTTCTTCTTCTTTCTAAACGGAAAGATGCATAAGATAATGTAAATTGTCATGTTACAAGAATTTTTTTTTTTTTGTTTTGGATAATTCCTTCACAGTGCGTCAAAGGACGCAACAAAAAAAAAAATTTCCTAATTTTTTATTACATTATTAACTTTTTCAAATTATTTATAGACTACAGATGTTAAAATTTTTACGCACAAACTATCCGTATGCATCTTAAATTTTAAATTTAAAAAAAAATAAAAAAATTATTTAGTAACATTAGGGGCAATTTTAAAATTGCCTCCAAATCAGTTTTTGTGAAATGCTACTCACTTCTTGACTGCAACTATATGATGGTAGGACAATGATACATGTCGCAACTCACGACATCGCAAGTTGCAACAAATTACCATAATGCTCTTTTTTATTTTTTTTAGAATTTTATTTTTTTTGAAAATTTAATTAATTTTTTTGAACTCTAAAACCTAAATTGCACACAGATAAACCCGTCGTGCAAGGATTTAAACACCTGTAATTTGTAATTTTTTTTTAAATCTAAAACTTAAATTGCACACAGATGAACTAATCGTATAAGGATTTAAATACCCGTACTAATTGCATACAAGTGAACCTATTGTGTAAGTATTTAAACACCCATAGCTTGTAAATTTTTTTTAATAATGAAATGAAAAAAAATAAAACAAAAAGGGCATTTTGAACATTATGTAGTGAGTAGCAATGCTCCCACTACATAAATCTTTATCCCTGATAGTAATGCTCTAAATCTCAATTCAGGTTTTAATGTAAGTTGGCTATTACTATATATATATATATATATATATATATAAGTTCCCATAGCGAGTGACTATGCATATGAAGAGAAGAATGGTTGATCACAGTTGAAGCAAAGTTATTGGTTTAGAGAAGAAAGTGGAGCTCTTAAGTAAAAACCATATGAATCTGTACAAATCACAGTAGAGAACAAAGTGAAACACCCACTAAAATGATAGGCGATGTTGAAAAGATTCCTTATGTTCCCTGAATAATAAAACGAGAATTCACTAAGGCAATACCACGTTATATGTGACTGAATTTTGATCAATTCAAAACCAATGATTGGTCAATCTTTTTCTCTTCCACATTCTTTTAAGTGGATGATACGAATAACTTTATCAAAAGCAGTGGGAGACCACAACTAGCACTTAGTGCAACGTCTATAATAGAATAGAACATGAACGGAAAGTTAGTAGAAATCTAGTACCCATAAAGATTAAAGCATCTAGCAATTAATAACAATTTCTGCAATGAATAACATATAAAAGTCATTTCTGCTATTCAATATCTATAAGTAGCATGATTAAAAGCTCTCACTAGGTACAAAAAGTAAACCCCATACCATATCAAGGTCCTTGTTTTAAGGATGGGTTTGATTTCCACTTTGCGTACCAGTTTCAATATTTAATTCTGTAATATATCAACAAAAGTTGGACAAGAAGGACGATGCATACCTAACAAAGTAGAACAAAGTATCCCCACCAGCAGCAGCAATGCGTGGTTTGAGAATAAATTAAGGTAACATGCTTAGTTGCACTTTATAATCAAAGTCACACTAAGATATTATTTTCAGGCATCCATATCCGGAGGAGCCGATCATAAAAGGAACAAGTAGCCACCGCAGTGCTTTTCTGTTTGTCCCCCTGAGAAAATTCCTTTCTTTGCCAATCTGCCCCATAAGCGAGTGATCCATGTTTACCATAAGTTTCAATCACCTCACTTTTCTCTTCCTTAATCTTCACAACCGCAAACCCATTGTGCATACAAGCTGCCAAGATCAGACCTGGCACATATGGATGGTACTTCACTCGCCAAACTCCTCCACCCAAATGAATCGAAGTTTCATTTACCGGTTTTGACATTGATCTTACATCCCAAACTCTCAGGTACTCATCATAACTACCAGTGAGTAATGTATGAGGATCACTAGGATTCTTGGCAATGCAACAAACACCCATCTTGTGAACCTTTGAATTCAGAAACACCATACTGGAAGGACTTTGCCGCAAATCCCAACAACTGAATTTGCAGTCATCGGAGCCAGTGTATAACAATTGAGGTTGGTGCATATCAAAAGAAGAAGCCCATAGTTCAAAATCATGTGCCTTCCACTCTTGAACAACGTCTAGTTTGGACTCAGAGAAGGAAACCACTGAGATAGAACCGTCTGAAAGTCCTACTGAGATAGATGTGCCCGATGGATTCCAATCCGAACAGAGGCACATAGAAGAACTTATCTTTTCACCATTGATCTCCTTTAGGGAGCTCCCTGCATCAACAACTAATAAAAAACAAAGAAAACAAAGAATAGAAACAAAGAGCAAGTAAAGCTCAAATCTTTAACTACCTCGTATTGAACAACGCTCTAATTCATGAATTCTCAAGCAGCCATCAGCATCAGCTTGTGCAAGCATTGGCTTATCCACCCCACCTCCAACAGGATTCCACTTAATATCAAATATCCCTGCAGCACGCACCCGATGAAGCAACTCAAACCGGCCCGAATCAGCATCAACATCAAATAAGGAAATGCTTCCAGAGCGGCTAGGTTTATCACCCTCTTGCAGGGTGTAAGTGGCAGCCGCTAGAATGTGGGTACATGAGTCATGTGGACAAAACTCCACAGCATCTGCATTGCCATCTAGATAACAGTGAGCCACTTCCATAGCCTGGATTAAAACAAAATTATTAAGCGTTCAGTCTGTTTTAGAAAACCATTGCGGCATTTCATCGAACAGGTTGTGGACTTGATATTTTCAGAATAACTGACCAATTGATGCTAATCTATTTGGCGCGAAAAATTAAAAGAGGAGTAGAATGATACCGTTTTGTTAGTTGGAAATTGATTTGCCAATAAAACAGCAGATTCCAGTTCGAATATGTTGACCCGCGGGGCCTCTCAGCTGTTAGCACTTTCTTTTGCACTTGGCACCTCACTTAGCACTTGGCTAGCAGTAGCTTGGGTAGTACCCACCTTTTTGCCATTGTATAATATGGTATCCAACTTCCAAATCGTGTCATAAAACAGTTCAATCTTTGATTCAATTATAATTAAAGTGTTCATATTCTTTCAAATCATATCATAAAATCGTTCAATCTTTGGTTAAATTATCAATAAAGTATTCATATTTATTTTTTGACCGATGATGAAGTAGCATCTATGTAAATGTTTATGTGTATTTAAAAGTATTTATGTGTCACAATCACTAAATCATGTAATCTCACATTAATTAAATATGACAAATAATATCATATTATCATACCGTATGTCTCATTTTTTATATTATATTTTTTTTTAATTTTTTAATTTTTAACTTTTTTTTCTCTCACCTTTAAAAAAATAAGGGATAAGTATAAAAAAAGTACCATGTGGTTTAGTGTTTTTTCACTTTGAGCTCTATGATTTTTTTTGTGACACTTCAGTACCTTATTATATCTACTGTTAGCAAATTTAGGCTAAATTCACTAACACCGTTAACTATACTGACGTGGACGTCCATGTCAGCAAATCAACGTCCACGTCAGCATAGTTAACGGTGTTAGTGAATTTGGCCTAGATTTGCTAACGGCATAGTCCACAGGATATTAAAGTATCACAAAAAAAAATCACAGGACTCGAAGTGAAAGTCATTTCAATTTGTTTATTTAACATTATAAATTGTGTCAATTTTATTTCAAGAATGTAATTATATTTTTAAAAATTATTTTTAGATTCTATAAAATAAATTTAACATTTATTAAATATTTATCCTCTTTTTTCTATAAGAAAAATATTTTTAAATTCTATTTTTGTACTCTTGTAAGAAAAATATTTTTAAATTCTATTTTTATACTCTTGACATAAATTTTAAAAAATAATACCTAAATATTTTCATAAATTTTTAATTTTTCACTAAAAATTCTTAAATTTTAACTATTTTAAAATTTACTTCTCAATTTTCAACCACATTATTTAAAATTTTTTTAATAGAAGTCAAACAAAAAAGTATTAAATCAAAAAAAGAAAATTTTGGGATACTAAAAATATTAATTAAGAATATAAAAAATATTTATTTTTTTTTGAAAATATGAAAAAATTTAAAAAATAAAATTTCAAAAATATTTTAAAGTTTTAATTTTACTATTTTTGAAATAAAAAATTAAAATTGATTTTTAGATTTTTACATAAAATTTTAACTTTTTATATAAATAATAAGAAATAAATGATAA
>CATIWM010499112.1:0-37516 GCA_949671775.1 Mallotus repandus
TAACATCAGATAATGACTCACCCTCATGAATGACTAGGAAAAATGGTTCTCCAAAATTCTGAACCTGCTGTTAAATATCAAGAAGGGAATCATATGTATAAATAACTTAGGTTCAATAGCCAATAACAAACCAAACATTACGGTTGTGTTTCATGAGATTATAAAATTGGGTGGAATGCTACAGGAGTAATGGTTAAAAGGTTAATGGTAATATCTAAACTATAAAGATTTACTAATATGTACAAAGTTGAACAAATTGTACAAATAATTTAGAGGCAAAAAGTTCAACAAATTGTACAAATAATTTAGAGGCAAAAAAGTTCAACAAATTGTACAAATAACTTATAGTGGTAACAATTTAAGTGCAGGCTGATTTAACAATAGTTATAGTTGTGGTGGATGGTGAAAAAAATTCCACCAAAAAATCCTTTAATATCTTTTACTTTACACACTATTAACCTAATCCCCTCTGTTAACAATTAACCTCTTTTCAGGGTTAAAACAGGTCAAATGTTGAATTCAATTAAAAAATACCAGTCTTTTACTCAACATGATTTTATAAATGTGATACACAGTTCCTCCTCTAGCAAACATGGCTAATGGAGTTAGCTGTTATGAAATAACAATCAGTCCCAAAAGAAATACACCTAAAAGTAAAATTAGTAGTCCCAAGAATAAGGAAATGGCAATATCAACCAAAATTAAACTATAAAATTGCCCACCTGATTTTGAGCTGGGTCTTTCATAAAATGATAAACATGAATCAAGCGATCATTAGGACCAAGGTTTTTCTCCTCTTCTGGAATCTGAGGCAACATTGAAAGAAGTAAATAATACAACTAAAACAAAAATAGCTAAAAAGATGGATGAATACATGGCAAACATCAGTCACTGGAGCTTGGGCATATACCTCATAGGTGATTAATATTGGAGTGCTATTATTCTCAATTTATGTATATAACCAGAACATGGAAAGGTTAGACAGTCAAAGAGAACAAGGCATATGTGTTTTGCACATACTAGTGCAAGTCAAATAAAAGGGATACATCTATTATTATCACCTTGCCTGTTTAGAAGGTTTTTATATTTCATCTGAACCGCATCACATACACAAATAAAAAGATCAAAAAAAAGACTAACCTCCTCTGCACGTAATGTCCAGTACTGATCATTGATATTCTCAATTTTTTCATTGTGCGGAAAAATCTGAAAAAAAAAAAAAAAAGAGCTGCTCATATACAAGACACCAACATCATATTAAACTGAAATAAAGCAATGGAACTACTAGTAAATGCAGCTTTAATAATCTATTCCTTGACAAGGCATTAATGAAAACCAACAGCTTTGGAAATGTCTCCAAAATGGAAGGGGAAAAAAATACAAAATGTAGATAGCCAAGTTAAACAACTTGAAATTTGTTGAAGAAAAGAACAAAATATTGTAAATACATCACTCCAAATTATATCATCTGCACTAGGCCAGAATTGCTATTGCTCTTACAAACATCAACTAACTCATTTTCTCAGACACAAAATCTTCCTAATATGACACCAACCCTAAGAATAAATAGATCAGAAATAAGATTGCCTACAAAAATTCAAACTTTTAATTAGTGATTCCGATAAATAAACTTGATCGATCCTAAGTAACGTAACCATAGCCCATCTTTAGGATTAAGGTCAATAACTCAATACCAACCATCAAATTATTTATGAAAATTTGGCAACAGTAATTTATTATGCATCATATTCATTCTATTTGTAAATTCATTACTAACACTTCATAATACTTAATAACAAAACACCAAATCCATGGATAAACTAATAAGATCCCATTACCTAAACACAAAATGTAAAATAATTGTTTGATTTGCTGATTTCTGTATCACTAATTTTTGAATAATTTAATTTGTTAAATTTTGAAAATGACTAATAAAATTGGTAGAGTGCAGAACCCATTAGTAGGATACAATATCAATATGGCGGACCTTATTAGGCTTGGACCCAACCATTACTAAAATGACTAGAAATAGCCAATTATTGTTGGCTTTGGGCCCTTATCACACGCCATATATCAGCAATGTGGATTCTCTAACATAATTAATAAAATTAAATAAAAAATACAACAAGGAAGGGAATAAAAAAAGAAAAAAGTAACTAAAATTTTAAGGTGACTATGAATAGAGTAGAACAGAACAAAATGAATGGAGATAAGAAATAAATTAAAGATAAAAGAACACATAAATGAGAAGTAATTAGATGCAGGAAAAAAGTGGAAATGAATATGAGGGGAAAAAGACTAATGCAATGCAAAATAGAACAAATGGGTAGAAAATTAGAAATAAGATAAGAGGTACAAGTAGGATAATATTAAAAGGCTTGTGACACCAACTAAATACAATTGAATTGTCTAGGATCAACTACAACTGTCCAGGCTTCAAAGAAGTGCTGAAAGATTGCTCTTAGTAAAGGCACATTGCTTGGATGTGTTAAATGAGGTGGACTTAACATTGTTAAGTATTATCATTTGATGCAATGAAACATTCATTAACGATTTTAAATATTTCCTGCGATCTCTTCTGACCTTTTAAATTGTTTGCAACGGGTATGTTAAACAATAATGTTATTCTCAATGTGATAATGAACAGATATATTATTGTTCATCTAGTAATGCATAAGCAGATCCCCTCTTACCATCCATGATGCTAAAATAAATAGAAGACTAAGAAAATAGCCAAAAGATATCATACTAGAATACAATATTTGAAAAACTTGCAATTAAGGAGGCGGAAAAAAGATTAACCAACTAATACGGCCTACCACAGAGATATTCTTTTATATCCTATGTTGACTAACCAATGAACTTAGCAAATGTTAATTTCACAAAGAACATCTATTAGTAGCATACACCTTGCTGCCCATTGGCTTAAACTACAGAGGGAAAAACATTCAATGATATTTGCCTACAATTCCAAAACTTTTTCATGGTTTCATTAAATGGATCATTTTAGATTAAAGCATGCCATTTAGAGCATGAATGCAAAATGTAGTCGGATTTCAATAGCAGACAAAAAAAGGATTATTCTGAACAGAGTTTATTTTATTTAAAAATGGAAAAGGTTTATTGGGAAGCTGTCATACCTTATAAATCTTGTGGTAGAAAACCTCAAGCAACCTAAGTTCAGCACTAGGGTGAGACAACTCAACCTGTTCCAAATTAAGGCATGTGTGATTACAAAACTAAAGAAGCAGTTATAGAAAGCACTTCAGAATCAAATATATATATAGTGCAATTTCCAGGAGTGCTTCCCATTAGTTCATACTGAAAAACAAGATTAGCAAGTCATATAAATCAAGAAGTTACAGAAATTGTTCATTAAATTAAGCACGAAAAGAAATGAAGAGAACCACAAAGTTACAACAGACAACAATTACCTTAGTCTTAAGGTCATCAATAACATCACCTACAGTGCTCTGTTTTGGCAATCTAATAGTATGAATCACCACCTGAGAGGATTATAGTAATTCAATGAATAACATGACAATTCAAAAACTAATTACAATCGACTACACTAACCTCATCCTTAGTGGCATGATGAAACGCAACCTTCAAGGTTTTCAAGCCTTGCAGTTCTGGCAGTGGGATATCAAGCACTTCATAGTATAGGATGTCAGATGTCTGTTGATCAACAAAAGAAACCAGTTTTATTCCAGTCATCAGATCAGAAAACAAATAAACAGTAACAAGCAGAGATCCACACTTCTGCGGCATACCTGGTTATAGTGAACCAGCATGTCAGACAAATGATCCACTCCTCGGTACTTGATAGGTTGGGGTTTAGGTTGTTGAGAATAACAGTTATGAGAAGTAAGCCTAATTTTTGATGGGTCATCCAAGCCAAGATGACGAGCTACTCTTTCAACAACATCATCATAATTGTGAAGCTTTGATCTGAAGTTTTATTGGACAGAATTCAAACAAACAGATTACAAAATTTTGGGTAATCAATCAATTGTCAGCCATAAAAACATAAAATATAACTAACTTACAGCTCAAGACAAAATTCATCCTCTTTTGGTTTCTCCAAAGATCGAAAGCGAACAACCTACAAATCAAAAAAAAAAATTAAAGCCAGCATTAAGTACAAAAAACATCCAGCCAAACTCTTCAAATAATATATTGGAATTTCTTAAGTAGTCAGCACATCAACAGTGGATCATTGAAGAATAGACTTGAGGAAAGTGCAATGTTCTGAAAACTTGCAGTGGCACATAAATGAATTTGTTATTGTTATGATACATTTCATACAAGTATCAATTATTCTAAAATCAGGTTGAATGCAATCTTGGCAACAAGAAGGATGAGAACTACCAACCATAAATATACAGCAATGCAAACTTTGGGAATAGCAACGAATACAGAAAAATAAATAAAAGATTTTAGTCCTCATTGGATTGCTTCATGGTATACCTGACGGTTATGTACATATTCAAGAAATGAAGGTACATCAGGGTAACGACATTGTTCACTTCCAACTTGAGATCTCTGAAAGCAAATGATATCTCCATCTTCAAGCTGCATATGCACCCATGAAAAACAAAGATAAGAAAAGGCAACTGCAATACAAACTAAAATAAAATTGCAATAAAAATGATTTTACATACCTGACTAGCACGAAATGTTAGCTTCTTGTCAATGTGTTCGCACATAACATTAGGTTCAAATTTTATTTCCTGTACCCAATAGCAATAGCAAGATATTTAATGGACAAAAACTTGTCACAACTAGTTGATGCAGCTATACAAACTACATCTGGATTGCAGACCTCATAAAGTTCAATCTCTTGATTAGAAGTAAAGCCAGCCATTTCATTAAGCTTTGTCAATATTTCCATTGGCTTACCAGCCCCCTTTACAAAAAGCCTCCCAACAAACCTGTCATCAGAAAAGATGAGCCTAGCTAATTATATTTTTACACAAGCCAAAAAAAAATAACCACGTTATTATAATTACCGCAGCTCCTCTTTGAACGGGTCATAAAGTTTGAAGAAGAGGAGAATATCCTCTTTGGTCTTCTCAGGTGGAGGTATAGGCCGCAAATCCTGGTTAACCAATAGTGATCAAAGATAATGAAGAATTCACCAAATAAAATTGATTGGCATTCGTCCAAAAATTAGAAGGAAAGAAAAAAAAGATGTTATAAGATAATAACAATACTTGTCCAAGCTCTACTTCCAGAAACAGCTTTAGCTCAGCATTATTTGCTTTATTAGAAACCTCTCTCAGTTGTCCAACCTGCAACAGATTTATTGTTACAAACAACAAAAATGGGCATGTACAAATCCTAGAAGCCAAAGACACTCAACAATCAATACATACATGTGACGTAAAAAATCACATAAAAAATCTAATGACTTATGCTTAGACTCATAAGAGGCATACGAAAGATTTTTTTTCTTTTCCCTGCACATAAACAGTCCTTGGAAAGCAATTCATCAATGCGAACATAAGAATTTATTTTTAGCGCCATCATCACATAACCAGACTTTTTCTCTTCAAGGAATGCCACCAGAAGGATTTATCAGTTATGTGAGAAATACTGAATGGGAAGTACACCACTTCTCATAATGGCATCAGAGTCGAACAGAAGAAATAACAGATAACGACACGTAAATGTACATATGCACAACCAGCTTTGCATGGATGATTAGGTCAGACATGAACTAAAGCTAAGTGCCCAAGTGTGTTATATGTGAGAATACCAGTAATACTTTTAGTTAAACACTACTTTGTATTTAGTTATCTCATTTGGAAAGATTCATGGTAACTTTGGCCACAACACCCTGATACCACGGCACCACAGTTAAAATGGATTTTTTTTTTTTTTTACAATGGAAATAAACAGTTAAAATGGATAACAGGTGGTTCTCAAACCCAAAATATTTAAGGATCAGGCAAAAAGAAAGCACGGCTTTAGAGGATGTAATCCTGCATGGTGAAAATAGAAAATTGCTAAACCACCTTGCAACATGTAATATTACTAATTTAAGCAGAATAATCACTCATGGGGTCTTCCCTCCAGATGGGCTTAGTCACAACTACAACATGGATCTACTACATTGCTGGATCATGCTAACTGCTCACTCATGTCAAATCAATCAGATGTACATTCCGTAACTTAAATATATATTGATATATTTTACCATGTCAACCAAGTGATTATGCATAGTGACTTTCACACTTTATCATAAAGTATATATATGTTTACATGCATATTTGAAGGATCAAAAAGTAACCGCACAAACGTTTATGAACTACAGAAATCTAAGTGTATAATAAAATGTTGTACGTCACAAGATACCCTGCCAAAAGGGCTAAATATAAATATGTACTCACCGATTGTGCTTCCTCCTGAGTCGTCAATGGTCGATTTGGACGATATGTATGATTTTGGCGCTTTGCCCACAACCAAAAACGTTGAAATTGAACTGGTATACCAAACTCTCTGGCAACTTCTTCCTGCAAAGAACTTAACAGTCAAATACCATTATAACAAATGTCTATAAAATCTGCATGTAAAAATGTTATAGCAAAAAGTTATAAACTCTTCCTGCAAAGAACTTTACAGTGAAATACCATTATGACAAAGATCTAGCAAGATGTCTATAAAATCAACATGTAAAAATGTTATAACATTCTAAAAAATTATCATAGAGCTTTTTTACTTTGTACTGTGAGTTTTAGCTTTCTGTCATTTTACTATGTTTGGTGTCATTTATGTAGACTAACATCATTAAAATTGTATTTTCTTTGTACCTGTTACATAAAAATAACCCACAACAAAGAGCAACCCGTTGTGCGAGGCTCCCTCTTTGCAGAAGTCAAAAAGACAGCTGACTATTGTGACCATCTAGTCACAAAAGAGTAACATTATCATTGCACAAAGGCTTGCTCTCAACAGAAGTAACTCATTAATTAAAACCAATTTTAAATGTCTGCATACAATTACACCATATGACTCGAAAGGGGAAATACTGTACATGTGAGATTTTATTTCGTAATTGACTTTTATGACAAGAAGGGGATAAAAATTGTTTAAATGCATCATATGACATTGTCAGGCTACCAAAGCAGGTGCTGCCAAATAGCAATCAAAATTCGATAACACATAACTAACATGTATAATCCTAATGGCATTAACCAAAAATGGTATCAAAGTCAAGTTATTTAACAAAATAAAAATAGAAAATACACACAGCCACCTAAAAAATGTTAAAAGTCGAGTAATTTTTCCTTGATTTTGCCAAAATTGTAAGCTGGTATTTAATGTATGTCGTTCATACTCATCAAACTATCAATTAGAATGAGATAAAAAAAACACACTTTGTTCCAATCAAACAGGTGTAAAGAGTAGGAGGATGACAAGAATTAGATTTATAATCCTAAGCTGGTTGAGTGATTGGCTTTGAATGCCCAAGAACTATTAGATTTATAATCCTAAGCACATTTTGTTCCAATCAAATGGAAAAGCCACTGCACATAGCACTTGCTAATTTAAACTTTTAGGTTAAGGGTTATACTATAGCATTAGAGCCAAGAACTATCATGTTCCATTAAAATATTATTCTTCTAATGCATGCTTATGCTATATGAACCCAAAAGAAGTCATTTTTTTTCAGCAAATTGTAATAAATGACTTCTCCCAAGATGGAAGCCACACGAATAGATTATTTGCACGTCATTACACGGGCCTCGAAAATACCATGTCAACAAGTCCACCATAGACCTCGAGAGTATTGGCCTACACACACACAAGTGGACTTATAAATGGGGTTGAGCCCATGTAACATAAAACCAATTGACTTGTGTTGAGGTCCAATCTACACCACTTATGAGCCCTTTATTGCTTTGCACTTTTCCAATGTGGAATATATTCTCCAACACTCCCCCTTAAGTACTCCAGGTCTCAAACACAAACCCAAGATCACCGCTCTGATGCCATGTTAACAAGTCCACGAGCCTCGAGAATATTATGTAAAGAAGTCCACAGGCTTCGAGAGTGTCGGCCTATACACACACGTGGACTTATAAATGGAATTGAGCCCATATAATACAAAATCAATTGGCTTGTGTTAAAATTTAATCTACACCACTTATAAGCCCTTTATTGTTTTGCACTTTTCAAATGTGGGATATACTCTCCAACAATTACATATGATAAATTTGTTTAATGTGTTTGATTTGGAATGCCACAAACCAGTAAGTAATATCAAATATTGGCTGCACATATGACACAAAGGAATCAAATTACAGGATTTTGTTAGTCCTTTTACCTGATGGACATCAGCTAAAGCAACAAGTTATTGTCTTATTGCAATTCTAAATTGCACTGAGAAATCTTCCCACTCAGGATTTGGGATATGTAAGTTAGCCACAAACATTGGTTCAGCAATTCTCGATGAACCAAACAGCTTGAACAAATAACAAAAAGGCAGCAATATCCGATTTGTATGCTCAAAGGGAAAAAGACCTCAAAAAGGGAGCAAAAAAAAATTTACCTTGAAAACATTAAAGGGCATCTGTTTCTGAATGCGAAAACTACGAACTTTATCATGATCTACAAGATCAAAATAAATATCCCTCCCAATCTGTTCCAGTAGATCCTCACCACGAGCAACCTAAAAGCACAGAAGAACTAAATCACGGACTGATTTTCCATTGGTCAAATCAGAATTTTATTAACAGATGATAATGGTTCCCAAATGCACCTGAATGCATGTGCTCTCTCTCCCTCCCTCCCTCCCTCCATACACTCTCTCTCTCTCTCCATACACACAAACACAAAATGCACCTGAATGCATGTGCTCTCTCTCTCCCTCCACACACACACACACACACACATATATATATATATATATCAAGCCAGGGGGTTGTGGAAAACTGGAGAAAATAAAATTTGGAAAGTTGCTACCTTTATGATAGTATACAAGTGAGCCTCAGCTTTTTCCTTTCTCTTTTGTTCCTTTTCTTCTTGTTCTTTCTTTAACCGTATCTGGAATAAGATATTTGATTGCACATAAAAAAAGATTGTCAGACAAGAAAACATCTAAATTACAAATGGGTAAAAGTTTAGTATGCACATCTCACCCTCAGGTGTTCTGCAATGTCCTTCTCATCCACATTACAAATTATCTTATCCTTGTCACTTTCCCGAATATACACAAGCATATAAGCATTTGAATATTTAGTAAACTTAAATGGAGAGTTGTTGAAGCCGGGATTTGCCTGTGGTAACTGCTTCAAAAAATTGAAGGAATATAAAGCTCAATTGAAATAAATATGAAATCAAGTAAAGGCTAAAAAGTAATGCCAGACAAGGATACCTCTTCCTCACCACCATACTGCTCCTCTAGCGCCCTTTTCATATCTTCTTTAGTTACCCGCTCGTCATCAAATTTAAACCTATATGCCATAAATCAAAATGAGCAGAAAATTCCAAAAAAAAAAAAAAAAAAGAGGGAGAATCACAATCAAGACATTTAAAATTTTAAAGATCTCAAACTGGAGAAAGCAAGAGCTGCTTGGAAACAGATTCAAACAAACATGCCTAAAATTTCAAAGTCGAAGCCAACTAGTTATGACAGTGCCTGCTTGAATCATTGCAAAAGCTAGAATAAATATGTGAGCAAGACATGCTCGCTGTAGCATTCAGAATATTTGGAAAAAACAAAAAAGTATGGTCCAAACACCCTTATTTAACAACAGGAAAGAAAATAAATTTGGGATGACAGCTTAGTGAGTTTATTTAAATAAATCCATAACGATAAATGCTTTCCATGATTTTTACAAATAAAAATAAAAGAAGAAGAAAAAAGAGGTGTATAAGTTATTGGGGAGGGTCCTCTAAGCTGACTAAAACTTGAACATAATTCATACCATTGATCTGAAAGGGTTGGCCGGATATAAGCATAGTAGTGCCCACCATGCACACCACCACTATGAACTAAAACACTGCAAACAAACAAAAGCATAAAAATATCAGCCTAGTACATATATGAAAGCAAAAAAATTCATATCCATCAGTTAAAACAAGCAACCAACAAAAGAAAACCAGCCGAGCACTCTAATTGAGAAATTCCATTGTATTATCAAACGGCACAAAGAATAGAGTGCAATTGCACAAATAAGAAAGCAACTAAAAATATACTATTCATATCAATCTAACAGAAAATTTTAAGCAATCAAGACAGAAAATAGAACCGTGGCATGATAGGATAACAATTCAAACAGAGAAAAAAAACAATAAGATGTCAATGGCCACACAGGATTACAAGGGCCGACGGGCTTCCAATGGCCAGACAGTGGTGACACCACCCAAGTTCTGCTTTTGGAAGCAATCAGTGTTATATAAACACTTTTTTTGAAAACTGTCAAGAGAGGAAAAAAAAAGAAGAAAGAGTTCACAGATACATGAAGGTATTGAATGCGTTGCATCATTGACCAATTGTACTGCAGGAAAATTTGCATTAAAAAATCAAGACATGCCACACACATTACTGAGCCTGATTTGGCTCCTTTAATGCATGAGAATTGATATATTGTTTAAAGACATGAACACCCAAAGCAAATATTCAAGACAAAAGATCACGCATAATTTACCATACTCCCATCGCTTCCAACCTATAATCACATTTACCAGAGGCATAGAATGTCCATAAGGACTCAAAAGCATATGATCTACTTTTGGATATATAAATTTGAGCTCAGATTCTTTTGTAACACAAATTTACCTGTGAAGAGTGTACAGGTTTCGAACGCTTCTGTCTGCATCAGGAGACAAATATTTACCATCTTCTCTATCAAGATCAAGTTGCAAAGGGAACTCATAGCGGTCATTTATCTGCAGGTCATCAGTGCAATAGATGAAGCAATACATGTAAGAACAGTAAACCAAATTGGAAGGAGGAAACTGTGAAAATGTACACTAAGTTGGAATATGTATCTAGGATAGCAAGTTGCCAGTTAAGCAATCCTACAAAATAATAAATGGGCAAGCAATTCAACAGAGACACAGTACATCCAGTAGAAAGGTTAAATATAACAACTTTTATTCAAGACACATTACTTTGCAATTCTTTAGGAATCATTGTTCCCTCAATGCAAGACTAATGCAGTGCTATTTGCATATAATCCTTTACTGCCTAAGTGCTAGCAGCTAGCTAATGAGATGACATTGCACAGCATTGGGATAAGGTTGAAAAAAAATGCTCAAATCAGGTAAGTGCACCTTCTTTGAGATTATTATACTTTTCCCTATTTGCAAAGGCCAAAAAAAAAAGGCAGCACTACATATTTTCCTTGATATTAAAAAAATAAAAAAGAAAAATCTTTAGTCCATGAGTAAAATGAAATATAACTTATCCACAATGTACAATCATAGCCACTTTCCATCATAATGTACGCTCCAATCCCAGATAATAAAAAGATAAACAACCTAGTGAATAAACTTGACACCTGTCTACATCAAGTAAAAAAAAAACATAAAGAAATTTGCCTTCTGTAAAGAAAAATTTCTTACTTTTTATTTAATTATAATTTTCCATAAATACACTTAAATAAATGTTATAAATTGCTTTATACAATTCCAATAAGGTGTACTGAAACCAATAAATGTTGTACAAAGCCAAACTCAAACCAGCTCTAAGAACTCATGCTAGCTTCATTTAAGCTCAAGGTCCACAAAATTTTACCAAAACAAATGCAGTAATTAAGACTCAGGCTTTGCATGACTTGTTTGTAGCCAACAAACTGATAGGTAAAACACAGGAGACCCGTCAAGAAAAGCGGGGGAAGAACTTTGTTGATAATTGCGTTACAGGCTGTGATTGGCTGCCTATCCTAAAATGATCCTTTGGACCTCCTCGCCATCCAAAACCACTGGATGCCACTTGACCATCCAAAATATATCATACTGGACACCACCTCACCATACAAAATTTATTGCATTTCAGCATCATAAAGGACATTCAAGAGAAATGAGAGCAAGCTTTCTCCATCCCTTGAAAACCAAAACTGTTCACATCCACCACAGCAGAAAATCCTACTTGACTATTAATAAGGAAAAAATCTCTATCAAGTTTCTGCCATGGCTCGCAAATGATGCTTCAGGTTTGGACTTCATGGCTAACACAACTACACTAGAGAGGCATATTACTTTCTTCTGATATACGTCTTTATATATATGTCATTCCAGCAAGTAATGCAACCACATAACTTCAGATTGAATACATAAAAGTATTGCCTCCTAGCCAAGAAATAGCTTATGGTCAATTTATCTACCAAAGACTAGAGGTATGTCCTGGGAAATCTTTCCATGGAATCTCAATTAACTTCTTTTGTCCCAAATTTCCTCTAATTCTAAAAAAAAAATAAAAAGATATAACTTGTTTTCTAGTTTCCCAATTGAAATATACACACATGTATATATTTTTGCACCGCACCACTACCACCACCACCACCATTTTATAAAACCATCAGAAAACATCTGCAATCTTGTTGACACCATCACAAACAATCGCTAGTATCACCACTGCCACTGCTATTATGCACTACTCATCAAATGCTCCATCACTTGCACCACCTATCCAACAGCCCTGGACAGCATCACTACAACTATTCAACCACCATCAGTACTGCCATCAATACCACCATAAGCAGCACTTGTGCTCCCAGCCTTCTATCATGACACTACAATCATTAGTACCACCACTAAGCTGCCAATTGTCAGCTCTGCGGTCATCAACAATATACTGACACCACCAAGAGATTACCCTACCAATATTACTCCTAACACCATCAACAAGCCCAATGCCACTACCATTGTTATGTTCACCTCATCGACATTATGTTCACCACCTACCACCATCAACTAACTATGGCTAGCACCTTTAAACAAAAGTAGCTACCTCAGTGCATTTTGAATATGATCGCAATTTATAAATAATCAAAAGAAATAGTGATAGGTATAAAGTGTGGTTTACAATTTTTCCACCTAAAAATGACAATAGGAAATGGAAAAGAAACCGAAATTGGAGAAGAGAAAACTGTTCATTTGTAAACAAAGAGTACCTTACAAACCCTTACCTTTTAAAAATTTCACTTTCTTGAATGCTCAAGATTATTTAATTACTATATCTCCTTGACATTCAAATACCCTCATGCTATGTACGGATACAAGGGATTTTATCATGAATTTTGATTTGGATTAAATTGAGGACTTGAAACAAATACATAATAAATTCAGGAAGCCAATTAATGAGGATTTAAAATAACCTCTAAATACATGTTATTTAAAATTCTTGTTTGAAACTTAATATTTCAAATTTAAAATTCAAAAATCAAATAATTGCATTACAAATCCCTCTTTCTAAAAATAACTTCTCCATGAACAAAATTAACTCTCATCAGATAATTTTGATCAGCACCACATCTCCTTTCAAGGTTTCTTATATTAATGGTCTTCAACATGACTTAAATTAAATACTTGCAGTTTTTGGCAAATACAAACTGCACTATGCACTTTTCTATTTATCAATAATCACAGTAAACATCCATATAATCAAAAAAAATTATCAAGGAATCTTCACTGCTTTGTAGAAGCTTCAACACCTATCTAATCAAATGTAACATTAGTGCAGGGCACCCTAAGTAGTCTGCAGTAAATAAAGCAGTAAAAGATGGTGATGATTAACAATCTCAAAAGATGCCGTATAGAAGAAAAATGTAAAGGCCAGCTTTCACACAAAGAAAGAAGGCAAGAAAATTTAAAGATTGAAGAGTAAAAACATCAGCATAAGCATTCCTAAATCAAAAATTTCACTCCTAGACTACAACTGAAGCAAAGCTGGTTACCCTAGTATTGAACGTTTTGTTCATATGAGATAAAAGCATGACATTAAACCAAAAATAACCTTGCCAAAAGCCATGCCATCATGAGCCCTACACAAACATCGCATAGGGAGAAAGCACTTTGAGATTACCTCATGAAGAGCTGACTATCCTTGTTAATAGGTGACATGCATAAAAAGCAAGATATTTTCGTTTAACTTGTTTACAAGACCAAAGCCACAATTAAGTCAATGTCACTGCTGATCAAAATGAAGTGCCATAGAGGTGCAAGCATGTAGATCAAGCAGAAAAGGAAGAACATAGAGGATATTAAAAAAATTCATTTTTTTTTCCTTTTGCATTTGCATGGCATGGAAAACTGCCAATCATCTGAAATTTCCCACCGTCATATTGAAACTGAAATGGAGTGTGTCAGGCAATAATTTTCATCGTAAAATAAAAATCCAGTCCCCAAGAAGATATTCTAGAATAAAAAGTTTGGGGTCTCAAACTCTCATTAAAGGATCTTACAAGCTGGGGTATGAAAGGAAAAGAAGAGCCACAATATTGCATAGTGCATCTAGAAGAGCAAAAGGGAAAAATTACAAACAAAACAATGAAAAAAGGAATAGAGTCAACGACTAACCTTCACCATAGTATCCCGCATAAAATCATACTCAAATCGTTTCAGCTGAAGTTGAAGAACAGGGGGAAAGTCGATGAATAGGACACCCTTCCTGGCATCCTGAAAAAATCAAATATATCAAGGATGTTACACAACAATTTTTTCAAAAGAATATAACTTAAAAAAGAAACTAAAACTATTTACTAAACAAACCATTAGAATAGAATAAGAACCAGTCGAAAAGTAGCAGGACACACATTAATCAACTGTTTCATAATGTTAGTTCACTTAAAAGTAAAGTTATAAGTCAAGAACCTGAATTAGACCCTCAACAAAGAGGCAAGCTGGAAGCAAACAAAACATTTGTTTTTTTAAAAAAAAAAGAATGAAAAAAATAATATTTCAGTGGCCCCAGAAGCAACATAGCACATAAAAAAGCTAAACTACCCATGACCAAAAGCCACTCACCTGCAGCCCATGCTGTTCAGCGTGGTATTTATTATCACCCTCAAGACGCTCGACCTCAACATATTTATCAAAAGATGCATAAACATCCCGACAGCCTTTGACATCAAGCTGAAGATCTACAATTATATATAAAATCCTGTGAGGCCACAAAATGAATCTTGATAATCTAGTCAGACAGTGCAACCCAAATGTGTACCATAAAAAGATTCCTTTCTCGTCGACTTATAGTCTACATTAATGCATTCGATGTAATTCATATGGTGCCCTTCAAATAACTGTTGTATTGTGCCCTCCACAACTGTTCCCTGAACCAATAAAACAACAATACCAATTTAAAAACCCTTCATAAAGTTTAGCAACAAAAACTTGATATACGAAACCTTCATACCTTCATTTTATCTTCAAGCTTTTCACAAAGAACCCTATTAAGTTCTTGGACATCATGCTGCATGAAAGAATCATAGGTATCCCAGCCAAAAGATTTTGTCAACTCTTTTGTTGCTACACTGGTGTCACTGTATTGAAGCTTATAAAACAAACTCTGTAAAGCCAGAGGAATGCTCCCTGATGGCATATCATTCTCAGTTGTTGGCATATGATACACAGCCTGCAAATAACATTTCCTGACATGGACTTGCAAATAATGACAAAAATTCAAGTTACAAAAACCAAGCACACTGACCTTTCTGAAATACGGAATATGATACAGTGTTTGAAGGAGAGAGTTCATGTAGCAGGTAGCTCCTTGGTTCTTAAGTCCAACATAACCAGTCTCCTTCTTGGAATCATGAGACCAGTAATCAATAACTCGACGGACGGCAACATCAGCTTCAACAACGCATGTGTCATTAACAAGATAACCTCTGCCAGGGTCATACAATTCCCCAAGAGGCATGAACGAAGTGAAGCCCCAGTCACTCTCACGTGCATTGAATTGGTGTTGTGTGTCTACAGCAAGCAACAAAACATAATCATTGGTCATTGCCAAAAATTAAATATATCTGGACCACATATAAAAGCATGGATAAAGGGGAACATTTAAACTTAAATAGACAAAGAAATACACACTTAAAAAATATTAACCTAAAAAAGGCCATCTAATAATTAACTGAATAAGGTAGAACATAAAGGAGCTCAATACCACACTGCAGTCAGCATTGCAGTAGCCTAATGGCCATTGCCTACATCATACTCTTAACTTCATTGACTTTCACATTCTAAGAATTGATATAAATAGACAGTTTAGCTGAAAGACTTTCTTTTATTAAATAGATAGAGCAATTGTTTCCTCTACCTCCCATAATTATAAATGCAATGTCTGGCATCAAGAGAGATATTAATGAGGATAAACATTAGGTTGAAGGAAAATGTACTATGTTATGTAACCTTCTTTTTCTCTTACACATTTCCTAATTTATTTTTGAAAATATCATCATGATATTGTTGGTTATGAATAAGCGTCAACGACAATTTTGGTGTTAATAAGTTATTCAACAATGTTTGAGGACGAGAACTTTTGCAGCTGTAATTCATACCAGTGTTACCAGAAATTCCAAAAAATATAGCAATTTGACAGATGTTTAACCACAGATTTATATATATGTTCAACACACAGGATAAGAACATATGACTCCAACCATAAGCATGCCATTCCAAAACTCATGGAAAATCCAAAGGAATTTTGAAAAATAGGGAGGTTATAGCCCTACGTAAGTTCAGGCAACAGTAATTACCTAAAAGCTAAATACCAAAGCAAACCTTATTGATCCCAATTCCAAATTATTGAAGAAAACAAACACTGATAAAACAGAAGAAAAAATAAACTGACCACTTTTGCAGAAAATTTAATTAACTACCATCAAGATCCATTTCAACATAATCTACAAATAGGCAGTACAAATACTTAAACCAACAAAACTGCAATTAAGGAAATCTACACTCCATCACTCCTCACCTAATCATATAACCCTCAAATGATAAACCATCCCCCAATGCAATCACTCTTTATGGCCTAATTACGTCATTAGAGTCCAAGAAGGAAATTCAAAATTCAAGAGACCCAAATTACACTGCATAAAACCCATTTAATGTATTTTTTCCTCTGTTTTGAATGTTTGATATACTATAGTTGATCCCAAAAGAACTCCCATGTGTGCACAGCTAAAAGCATATAGAAATAGTGTCCTGCATTGCTCCAGGCTAAAAACTTCTCCTTTAAATTATTCAAGGAAGTACACAATGTTCAAACCATATCCTACACAAAAACAGCAGAATCCAAGAAATACAAAATAGGAAGTAAAAGGAAAAAATTAAAAACAGAATTCTTTTAATCTAGCAGTCCTCTAAGAAATATCCTATGCAATTGAGGAAAATGTTATGGAATTACATGAAAGACAAGGTTATGCCATGATAGCAAGCCAAGTTTTGCAATGATACAAATGGAGGAGCAAATTCCCAAAGAAAAAATTAAAAACTAAAAAAATAAAAATGAACTTGACACGAAAGGAAAAAAAATACAAAACCGCACTTAAAAAAGAGATTGGCTCGGATCAAACTTAAATAATGCAAGAATGGAAAGACATCAACTGAAAGAAGTAAGAAAATAAGTTCGAGAGGTCATTTCACACCACTAGTATAATACCTTTACGAATAGAGTATTTTTGATGAATTTGATTGACAACAGATAAACTAAACTGAGCATATCTACTCCACCCGTATGGCAAAGTTGCAGAATCTGCAACATCTAGATACATCGACAAATGATCCACATTGTTCCCCTTTGGAAAAATCAGTATCCGCCTACCAACACAAATTTTAAGAGTCAGAAAAAGGTTAACTGAATCAGATAATCAATGGAAGTAAGAGATCAATCCACCATTTGAAGCCTCCAACAACGAAAACATCAGAGTACAGCTTCTTGGTATTGAGCCTCGAAAAATTATCAATTGTCCATGTGAACCTCGCTGATGGTGGATCATCCACTGACTGAGCATCAGCTGCACTTGTCGTTTCTGCAGGTGCCACTAAAAATAATACACTAAATAATCAGCAACACAGCATATAAAAAAAATACAAATATTCAAATGAAAAGCAGCATAAGAACAAGAAATTTTTTTTAAAAGAAAAAGTGCAATTCTACTCTCGGGTAGAAAAAGAACTCAACAAACAATAAACCCAAATTCCAATCTCACTTCAAAAAGTTCTCTCAGCAATTGAAAAAACCAAAAGACAACAAAAGAAACTCAAATTAAATAAAATTCTAAACTCCTAGAAAGGATTAACAAAAAAAAATTAGGGCATCCATTCCATAAGGACACCGAGATTACACACACATTGGCCAATTGCAAATCTCAAAACAAACATTTAAAACGAATTTCATCAGATATGCTAAATTAAACATAAAAGCAATAATCAGCTGAACTCAATCAAACTATGAGCACAAAACGAAAGAAATAATGACGGTAAAATTAAGGATTTCGATTCTGTCAAAAAAGTAGAAACAGTGATATTACAGTGAAAGTACCTTCCATAGGCTGAGGACCTTCAGGGAACTCAGTGTGTGGGACTAGCATCTCATCGTCCTCTTGCTGCTAAAAGAATTTCAAAATAAAGGAAAATAAACAAAAATAAAAACACAGTCAATGCCGTAGCTTGGATCTGCTGATCGAAACCCTAACAGCCAACCATAAGCCATTGATAGAGGTAGAATTTATCTTAAGGTTAAATCAATTACACATCGTAATACTAAAAACTAATCAAAATTGAATATGAATTTAATTAAAGTAGAACGCGAAAGAGAGGAAAACCAAAAAAAAAAAAAACAGAGAGAAAGGAGAAGTGGTCGGCGAGTGTGATCAGAGAGAACAGAGAAAAAGAGCAAGAGGGTCCTATGGAGATTACATCTAATGGTGGAGGAGTCATCAGAGTCATGGGGTAGTTGCGGTGACCGTCCGATCGAGGAATCGGAGAAACTGCAAAGTCGAAATTTAAGAGAGAATGGAGTAAAAAGAGAGAAAAGAGAAGAGAGAAAAGAGTTCTGCAATGTCAGCTCGACGTCTACAAAAAGAAAAAAAAGGTTTTGTTGGACCGAGGGGGGGCAAATTCGGTATTTTATAGCGATAGTGTTCAATTTTTTAATTTGGTTAATTATTTTGGGGAAAACTTTCAAAACTGATTTTTTTTTATATTTTTCTCAATTTTGAGGGTTTATTGCGCCAATATCTTTCATTTTGGTAAGGTAAACATCGGACGGGTCAGATCGGATTGGTTTTAAAAATTTTAAAAAATTGAAAACCAAACTTCGATCGAATTTCGAGTAACCTATGAAATATAATATATAAAATAAGAGAAACAAAGGATTTCTAGTGGCCAAATGGTCTTCACGCGGTGCTTTCTTTTCCCGGACACTAGTTTGAGTCCCATTTTCATTACTTTTTGGTCAATTTTTCCAGACACCGATTGATGGGATTCAAACTAGGACCACCTAATATATATATATATATATATATAATAACCAAATGTTCAGTTTTTTTGTCAGGTCGATTCCCGATCTAAATTTACAAATGTATAAAAATAAGAATCAAACTGACTCGGTTCGTTTTAGTTCGGTGTCAGAAAATCAAGTCGGTCGAGTTTTGCACACCCTACATTTTTGTGTCATAATTTTAATTTTTTCTTTTCAGTTACTAAAATTCTATTTTTATTTCAGATTAAAGAAATTTGAACATATGAGATCAAATTTAGCATACGTGGCAGCCGGAATAAGCATATTTTTAATATATTTGTCACATAAGTATTTCATTAAGCAGGTTAATCATCTTGCGGGCCCTAGTAAATCTAATTCTCTTCCTTTTTCCTTTCCTTCTCATTATATTCCTTTTAATCCTTGCATAGTGGGATATAAACATATTGGAGTTTCTAAACTAGCTGTAAATGAAATAGATAAGTTTAATACTAAAAACGCTTGAAAATAAATAAATCTAATTGAATGCTAAGGAACTGAAAAATTAGAAATTTCTCATTAAAATAAATAGGGAATTGAATTATAAACAAAGTTTGAGTAAACAAGAACATAAACAAGACATTGAAAATGGAAATTCAAATGAAAAACGAATAGCTAAATTGTTAAAAGTTGTTGTTGTTGAAGTTGTCTGTATCAAGAGTTGTGTATTTTGTTGATTCTTCTCCCAGTTGTGCAGTTAGGAGTGAGAATTTAGTTGTAACTATAATTATAAAAAATATTGAAGGAATAACATACAATTATTTAAATAAACGATATGTCAAAATTCTTTGAATTATAATTATGATATATAATACTTTTATTTTTTTTAAAAAATTATTTAATTAAATGAGAATAATAACTATAATAATAATATCAAAGTATATATTTAATAATTTCTTTACTATCATAAGTCTAAAAAAACTTTTTATTCACATGCAAAGCACGTGGTTATTTACTAATATTATATATATATATATATATAATTATTATTAAATAAATATATAATTTAAATTATAAATTTATTTATATTATTTTAATATAAAATTTCATACTTTTGAATTAAAATTACATATTTTTGATGTTATAAAGAAGCTATTTATCCATAATTATAAAATTACATAGTTTTTTTATCCACAAGTACAAAACTCCGTAGTTTTGAGGTTATTTACTAATATTCTATATATATATATAATGATTATTAAATAAATATATAATTTAAAGTATAAATTTATTTATATTATGTTACTATAAAATTTCATACTTTTAAGTTAAAATTACATATTTTTTATGTTATAAAGAAGCTATTTATCCATAATTATAAAACTACATGGTTTTTTATCTATAATAATAAAACTGCGTAGTTTTGATGTTAATCTAATTTACCTAAAGTTCATTTTTATTTTCACTTAACCTAATTCATTCTCTTCAGCAGCCGCCTCCGCCACCCACCTTAACATTTGTTGCCTTCATCTCACCATCGTCTAACCGTCATTCCCCCCGCCATCAGCACTCATCAGCAAAAGACTATATATGGATAAATAGAGCAAAATCATGTTCTTTTTGAATTCTACTTTTGAAAAGCTAGTACAGAGATGACATCTAACTGACAGAATCAGTAATTGATTAATATTTGTTGAAAAAATAAAAGAATAAAAGCAAATTAAATATAATATTTTGAAAAGAACTAACAGTGAAAGTAAAGTGGAATATGAATGCAGTTATGCGTTATGTTATTCTTTTTTCACAATAAACACTTTGAACCATCTATCTTTCTTTCTTATCTATTGTTCGTCTCTCTGTCTCTCCTTTTTTTTTAATTTTTAGATGGGTAAAACATATTGTGTCTTTGTCAGTCGAGTTTCGGGCTTGTATGCAAATTTGAAAGAGTGTTAGGCTCAAGTTCACAAATATCCTAATGTAGCATAGTATGCATTTGACTTTGAAGATGAGGTTATGACAACCTATAGTAGATTTTCTGAATAATACTTATGGTGTAAAAAAGTAAGCCTCTTTCTTTGCATAATTCTTTTTCTAATAATGTTTTAATGTGTTAATATGTTATACAACATCATGTATTTTCCCTTTCTCTATAGAATACTTTTCAAATTTGTCATTTCTGTCAAAGTTTACTTAATATTGATAACTCAAATCATAAAGAAAATATTGGTAAATATTATTTCAGTTGTCAAACTAAGGTAAATGCAACTCTTTTTATAAAAAAAGAAATAGTAAAATGATGCACGTGTAAGGTAAAAGAAATAATGAAGGAAAAGAAAATCTCTACAATATCACACAAGGTCAACATTATAATTATATATATTCACATGTGAACAAATTCTACATTTTTTTATGCATAAAAATATATAAATAATGAAATACTAGTCTCTTTACTTTGTTATAATTTATCCACGTACAATACAATAATGAAAGACTTAGAAAGTTTTCAAAAGTAGACAACAATATACGAAAGACTATATCAGGCATAAAGCATCTGAATTCATTATATATTATACTCTACTAATGTAAATTGTTGAATCAACTAAGATATCAAGTCATTAGTATAGGCCTTGCAGTAAAAGCTTCATCTTTTGCTTTTTTTGAAGATAAGAGTCTCTTTTGTGAATTATTTTTCATTTTCTTAATGAGGTACATTATCATTTTGGTTTCAATATTATTATTCATTTAGTTGTATTAATTATCATTTATTAAAGAAATAATATGTCTAAACTATTAAAAAATAAAAAAAATAAAGAATGATAATAATTAACAAACTAATAATATACTTTTTTTTTGAACTTTTATATATATGAAAGAGGTGGTTTTTTCATCTTATATGTATTGCAATTTACAAATATTTCAACTCATTAATATTTTTAGGAATATTACAACTCATTAAGTTTAAGTAGAATTTTTAATTAGTTATATTTTATTAGATATTAATAATTTTTTTTACATTTTATTGTTATTATTTACATGAATAAAAGTCCATAAGATTTGGAATTTAAACACATTATCTTTACCATATTTAAGTTATTATCTTCATTATAATTAATTTATGAAATGTAGTTATGTAAGAGTATGTATATAACTTATAAAAATTAATTGAGTTAAAAACAATAATAGGCACCACTTGTTATATAGCATTTATATAAAAATAGGTGTTGTATACTTTTTTAGTTTATTTAAAAATAATAATAATAATTTAATATTTGATGCTTGTTATATTTTTCTAGAAAAGACAATCATTATGATTATTTTCTAAGATATATGTTACAATAATATAAGCCAATTAATTATTTTATTTGTTTTGTACTAGTATTATATTTTAAAATGTCAAAAGGAGGACGAACCAAACATCTTGGATGGAAGCATGGGAGTTCAATTCCTGAAAAAATTGGAGGAACTATATGCAAATATTGTGGAAAAATAAAATAAAGTGGTGGGGTTACTATATTGAAAGAACATTTAATAAGCTATGATTCTAAAAAAAAAAAAAACATACAACATCATGTTCTATGGTTCCTCCTAAAGTTGTCAAAAAAATAAAAGTTTTGTTGAAAAGTAAAGATCAAGATAAAATGAAAAACAAGCAAAGAATGGATGAAATAATAAAAACATTGAGAGATAATTTGTTACGGTCGGCAAATGATGAAGTTGAACATACAAATGTTGATATTGTTATTTATTTGCCAGATATTGCTCTACATGAAAGAGCTACATACCGACAAGCATACCGTAAATCAAAACAATATGAATGGGATTGAGAACAATGTCAAAAATTTAAATATGGTATGGGCAGTACTAGTAGTAAAGGCATGGCTAGAAGAAGTAGTAGTGTGACTGAGCTTGATGCAAACATACTCCAACGCAGTAAAAATGTTAAGCATGAAGGAAACGGTTATGCAACTTTGATGTGTGGTAAGCACAAGCCTTGAATATGGTGAAATTTAAAAAAATTTCACTTGCATAACCCTTTATGACATGAAGATTTCCTTTTCTATAGATCCATTTTGCATTTTAAACGTATCTAAATGGTAAGCAACACATACAAATATCAACCTAGGAATTCTAAGTTTAGGAATACTTACTAACTCCCAAGTTTGATGTAGACCACAACAGTTATATGCAAGCTTTGCTGTAATTGGATTCACTTCTTGAATCAAATGCTCTAGCCTCCCAAATGTTAGGCCTCTAGCTTAAAACACCAAAGCTCCTTCAAAACATCTTCTTGCTTAGATTGGATTAGACGCAAGTAGCCTCTCAAAATGACCCTCATAAACTTGAACTAATTTAATCTTTTGTAAGAACACTTAACGTCTATTTGTATATGTGTTTCTCTTTTTTTGTGTCTTTGCACAAAGTGTCTAACCTTAAGAACATTTCTTAAATTATGTATTTATATATTGAAAAAGCAAACCCTTTCAAATGACAAGTATCCAACTTGTCATGATAAGTATGCAAGTTATAAAATGTGTAGAGAATTAATACATCTCATGAATTATGTTTAAATAAATTGTCTACACATATCAATGTGATATATAAGATTGTAACAAAATAAAAATCCATAGTCCAGTACACATATCCCAGGCTATAAAATAGCATCATCACAACATTACAAATTTTAGTATCAAATTAGAGACATACTTTTTTCAAAAAAAAAAAATAGAGGCAATCCATTTTTGTCAAAACAAAGAAAAACCCAATACAAAAAGAATTTACCTAGAAAATTCCTAAAAATGTTAAGAATTCCAACAACATCAAGAAAAGTCATTGTACAGTATATTTACCTATAAAGAAGCCACAGAGAGATGGGAACAACTTGAGAGAGAGGGTCAGGAATATGCAACTAGAGGCTGCACTTACGAGACTGTAGGTGCATATCAAGAAGATTTTATGCATTCTTAGGTGTGATTTTGGCAATGAACATGTTTGGTTGTGTTTGTGAAAGACACCTATTTTAGAATAACAATTGGAGACTGAAATTAATTGTTTAATTTAGAGAGGTTGAAGAAGAAGAAGAAGAAGAGATTTGGTTGATGGAAGATGAGAAAAAATTTGGATGTTGCTGAGTTATATAGTAAAGGGGATGTTATCAAAAAGATGGTGAATGTGAAACAGAGCTCTGTAACAACTATGGCCGGAGTTGCATCTGTGTTGCAACAATAGAGCGCATGTCGTTAGAGGATGCATATGTGTTTTCATCTAGCTTTGGATCGGCGATAACTATGGCTAGAGCTGCATCATCACCGGCTGCTGCCTCGTCACCTCCGACGAAGACCATGCCAATTTCAAACCCAGTTGCACTGTTGAAAACCCAAACTTTGGCTGCCATGGACCCTTGCCTTTTCAACTTGCCAGCTTCATCGAAGGCTGAAAATCTATTGCTATAAGGGCCAATTTCCATTCTTTCTAACTTCCCTTCCATTATTTCTCAGTTTCTTCATCCTCTTTCGATCTCGTTCACGAGCTTCTTTATGTTCCTCTTTTGTTTTTATTTTTATTTTCCAATTCCTCTTCTTCTTCACTTCCTCTTCGCCCTTTTCCTATGGCGTGATCGTCGTGTTCTGCTTGGCCCTATACTAGCCATCCATAGCCTGGCCGTAACGCTGATCTCTATATTATGAGAAGAGATCTTAAGCTAACTTGGTGGAGTTCTCTAGTAGGGTAGAGCTGAAGCTGAAATGGTGACGATGATATTAAATTTTTGCAATGTAAAGAGAAGGAAATGATTCATGATGTTGCTCTTCTCTCAAATGCCAAATCTAGATTTTAAATTTTCCCCTAATTTTTTTTGAAGGGAATGAATTGAAGGGCACTTTACAAAAATCAAATTATTTTGTATATGTGGCATGTGAAATGTCCAACCACATAGGAAAAATGGGTCCTCTAAGTGCTTTGTCAGCACTCCGGCCACCACATGCCAGTCAAAAGCACCAAATTGACACCAATTTAAGGAGTTTAAACACTCAATTACAAAAAAAAAGTCTAACTACCAAAATAGCAAAAATTAAAAAGTTCAAACACTAATTGTACAAGTTTTCCTAAATTAATTTATATTATATTACTATAAAATAACATAATATGCTCTCATTGCATGTTTTGGCTAACTTAATGTTTTTTTAAAAGATAAATCCTGTCAATCTTGTTGGTGTGTTTAAAATAAGACTCCCAAAATAGATGGTTTCGAGAGCATAATGATCCCCATAGGCTATGGCTTTGGCTAGAGGAAGGTATTCTATGCTAGGCAAAAGGTGTATTTGCAAAGTAAAACCCACAACAATAGATGAATAGTTTGATGAGATGTTGTTATCAGCTTCAAGTGAACAAATATATAATAATAATAATAATTAATATTTGGTCGAATATCAATATATTCTACCTTCGTAATTATATTTTTTATTCTAATTATCAGTAAAAATCTCATAAAATAATTAAGTGTTAATAAAGTTGAATAACAATTCAAAACACACTAATGGAATGATTTGAATAACAATTCAAAACACGCCTATAGAATGATTCTAAATAAAATTATAGAATGATTCTAAATAAATTAACACTAATATAAAAAGTATATATGCATGTACAGTTGCATATATAAGTAAGTAATAACAAGACAAAAAAAGGGATAGTTTGAATCTTTTTCCTATACTGAACCATATTAGGGAAAATAAAGACAAACATGGAGATACATAAATTTTGTTATGAAAACAACACCACCAATAATAATTGGATCCCAAACAACAACTAAACAACTGCACTTAAAAATATGACATTAACCTTTACTTTTTTTATAAACTGTGAACGTTTATTTTAAATTGTAACAATATTTATTTGTTATAAATATCTATTGGCTAGCCTATTATTGTAGGTAACTTTTTTTTGAATTTTTTACTTTAATGTTAGGAATAATTTGAAGGTATTGTCGAATTTTCTAAAATTTTAAGATACTATTTTTCATGCTTTTATTATCTTAGGTTAACATAACATAATTCTACAATGATTCTTTCCTCTAGCAGATTCTTGACTTCCTTTTTTTTTTTGGCTCTCATTGTTCTATGCTTAATCTCTTATGGTTCTCGCTCTTTGTTTTTAAACCGCACCACTAGTTTATCTCTTCACATGTTTTTCCTTCCCTCATTCTTTCTTTTTGATTTCGCTTGTTGTTTCTTTGGAAACATGAAAAACAAACTCACTACAAAAAATTATTAATCTTGCAAAAAAATGCATGCACAATACCTTTACAACACCACCACAATAACTCCACAACAACCATGAGACTAATATCATTGCTAGCAATAATACTTCCTATTGTGATTTAATTATATAATTGCTAGCGATTATATGAAGCTGAGCCTGCACTCACAACTTATGTATAATTACTATTTTATGTTAAATGAAATAAGGGACAAGTATGGAAAAGTACCTTGGGGTTTTTTTGCACTTAAGTGACATGCAATAATGTGTTGCTAGCAATTAAGTGACAATCTATGTAGCTCCGTTAAATAACTTGACATGCCAGAATATATGGCAAATGAGGTGGCCATTTTAAGTTAACTTGCTCTTTCCTTCTCCACATATGGTTCCACATAAAATCCTTTTTATAAAATTCCAAGTAATAATTAATGGCCGCATATTTGTTTTGATTGTAAAACTTTGTTGTGATAAAATTCTACTTAACAATTGGATCTTTGAGATGTTTAGCTCCTTGAGTCACTTCCTTTGTTATAGTTATATTTGTTGAAAAATCTTGTTGAGCTCCTATAAGGCAAATGGGAGAAGGTTGATAAAGGTGCATAGGTTTGAGTCATCTTACCTTTTGACCATAAGAGTATTAGATATAAGAATCGTTGGTGTACCATTGGACAACCTTGAGTTGTCTACTAAAGAAGGTAATTTTATTTTCCAATTGATTTTCTTCAGAAATCAAAATAATGTGTGAATTTTTTTTATTTGGTCCATCTTGACATTAATAACTTTTTTATTTTCTTTATTCTTTTATAGAATGCTACATATATCATGTGATTTTCTTAATCTTAGGCATTTTTATTCTGAGTGGGCATCTACTTTGAGCAAGTCATTAGCTTTTGATTAGAGCAGTACCATGGCAATAGGAATCATCCTTGTAATGTTTATAGTCCTTTTTCAGGTGATGTAGTTTTCCTAACTTTCATTATTGGAAATGTGGAGTGTGTTTCTAACTTTTGCTATCTATATTGTCAGCATTTTCACTAGAACTCATTTTTGTTGCATAAATGCTTAGACTACATCTAGTTTGGGTATTCAATTATTATCTTGGTTTAAATGGTTTCTCTCAATTACTAGCACCAACTTGACTTGAAAGCTTGATATAATAATCCTCTTGGATTTCTCATCTATTTTGAGTTTGTTCTCATTTTTAATACCATAATCCTATGATCATTAATTTTAGGCAATTTGTAGAAAAATAGGATTGAGAAGCAATTCACAGAAAGAATAAAGAACACTGAACACTGGCACTATTTTTATTAACCAAACTAAAAATTAAATACAAATCAAGAAAACTGTTACAAAAACTAAAAGTCACTAAGAAAGTAAAAAAGTTACTGAAAAACTAAAAGACTCCAAAATATTAAAACACATAACTGAAACAGGGCACCAGTTACTAAGAAAACTAAACATCCCCAAGCTGAATGGAGATAAAACTCCCTGGGAAAACTCTAAAGAAACACAAAACACCTTGGGAAAATAAAGTGAAATGGAAATATTTGAGTGAATACAGTTGTTACAAGCTTTACTCTTAACAATCTCCTCCTTTGGATTCATTCAGCACTGAAAAACAGAGTCACCAATATAGAAATGTATTTCACTTTTATTATCCTCTTTGATCAAATGTATAACCACACACACACACACACATATATATATATATATATGTACAAGTCTAGGAATAAAAAGTCTTCTATACATCTCATATTGTCAGAGCTATAGAGGTTGTAACAGTTTAATTGTCAAAGCAATACAGTCTAACAATTAGACTGTAACATTATAGTTTGTGACACTCCCCCTTAAGTTGGAGCATAAATGTTGATCATGCCCAACTTGTTATAAAAATAATCGATCTAAATCCTATTAACAACTTTTGTAAAGATATCCCGATCAAACTAGCTAATAAGTGAATAAAATAGACGGTAAAAATCTGTCGTATAAATAAAGAAAAAAATAAATAGGACACCATTTTTTTTAAATATCCTTTTTTTTTTTAATAAAGTGATCAAAGGATAAAGATCGGGTATGGGAAATAATGGAATCAAAGTAGGATAAACATCAGGTATGGGAAAATAATTGAATCAAAGCAATATAGCAGCCAAAATTAAAAGAAAATGCTCTAAACTTATGGAGGGCAACAAGTATATGAAATGGGTTAGAAACTCAACTGACTTAGCTTCTTCTTCTTCTTCTTCTTTGAGATCAGTTAAGGAAAATTTAAAGATGTATAGGTATAGGGTTTTAGGAAGAAATGGGAAATGGGTAGCTAGTGATTTACTAGACTGAATATTAGATTTTGAATGAACCAGGTAATTTCCTAAGCTGGAAATCTGTATAAAGATAGATTTTGGACAAACCCGTATAGTCAAAATAGTCCGGGCAGAAATTTTGGCGGCACGTTCACTCGCGTCACTTTCGGTGATCGGTCTTCTGATACTGGCTCGCCTGTACAGTGCACTCCTCCTTAGGTCGGTGGTATTGGTAGCAGATGATTCTAAAGTGGCGAACCTAATGTTCTCTCCCTCACTCACCCAACAACCCACTACTTTTCAAAGCCTAGAACCTTGCTCTGATACCATGAAAAATAGAGTCATCAATACATAAATGTATTTCACTTTTAATATCCTCCTTGATTAAATGTATAACCACATATATATATATACAAGTCTAGGAATAGAAAGTCTTTTATACAACTCATATTGTCAGAGCTATACAGGCTATAACAGTTTGATTGTCAAAGCAATACAGTCTGATAATCAGATTGTAATATTACAGCTTGTGACAAGCACAAAATTCATCCTTGCTGTAATACCAATTATACTCTTAAGTTGCTCAAATCTAGACATGGTTAAGGATTTAGTTAGAATATCAGCAAATTAGTCTTCAAACTTGCAATGAATTAAAGAAACTTCCTACTCCATTTCTACTTCTTTAACAAAATGAAACTTAATTTTGAAATGATTGGCTCTACCATGAAAAACTAGATTTTTGGCAATTAATACTGCTGACTTGTTGTCACACACGATTTTGTTAGACTCTTACAATTGACTAAGATCACAAAGCAATTTTTGAGCCAAATAGCTTGATTTACAGCAGTGATGTATTATGCTTCTACTATTGACTGTGCCACGAATTCTTGCTTCTTTGAACACCAAGCAAAAACTCCATTTCCTAGTGTAAACATGTACCTTGAAGTGTTGTTCATATCATCAATTGATCTAACCCAATCACTGTCACTGTAGTATGGTATACGAGCGGTGATTGTGACTTATAAAAGACATGCGATAAAGATATTTATTTTTTTGATGTTATTGATTTGGGAGGGGCAACCTTGTGGAGCTAGCCCTATAAGTTTGGATTCACCACTCGACCTCAACCAGGAAATAGGAAATGAGTTAGTAAACTGACTTTTCCTTTCAAAGATTCTGGGTTTGGAGAGTCAACATCTACTGGACTGTATTCTTAATTATACATACCTTATATTCGCTTTTCACATTACCTTAGTTTCAGTTTTAATAATGTATTTACCACACTTAAATATTAGTCAATTTAAAATATTATTGAATTGATAATTAAAATGTGGGATAGTTGGATTCGGCGTGTATACATTGCAAATATATGAATAAAAAAGCAAACAAATAAACAAATATAATTAATTATAATAAATCAAACAATTAACATGTATTTCACACAAGCAAGTAAGCAAGTAGCAAGCAACACACACGCATGCAAAAAATAATTAATCAAATCAAACAAACAAAATAAAAAATTGGGAAAGGGATTAATGATTACAACCCTTGAAATAGCCTATTATAATAAATGCATCAAAATGAAAAATAAATGAAAAGGGAATTGAGATTACATATTACATCATTTTGATAATTCCCTATTCTATTAAATACATCGAAAATGGAAAATAAAAGAAAAGTCTTGTACTAATAATTCTTGCAAAACAAAGGTTAATACGCAAACACGTGTAAGCACACATTGCATTTATAACAATTATATATATTTCATTCATTCACATTATAATAGATTTACACAAAAAGAAGTAAATTGAAATAATAGAAGGCACTCGAACAAATAAGCAAACAAATAAATAAAGAAACATTAATGATAATGCATGGTTTAGGCAATTAATTAAGAATAATGCCTCAAGTGATTATCTAATTATCACCAATATTTGGTGATTAATCACTAGGTCATTGGCATTTTTTTTCAAATTATTATATAAATACAAAAGATTAAATAAAATATGCAAGATGATGGAAATAAAATAAACCCATTAAAACAAAATAAAATAAAGCAAGAATAATTTTTATGCATTTTTCTAAAGATAACATTATATAAAACAAAATACAATTTTCATCATATTATGTCAAAAAAGATGCCAATATTATATCAAAAATGTTATAAAAATGAAAACTTTATATCCAAAATATTAACTTTATTTATAAGAAAAATCCACTATTTATATTCTTGGTTAATAAAGTTACTAACTTTATTTTGAGAATAAAGTTTAAGACTTCATATTAAAATTACCACCTTTTGCTATCATGAATAATAAAAATGAAAGTTTCTCACCACAAAAATTACTAAAACATGACTTTAATAATAAAAAAGAGATTTTGGAAAAGAAATAAATGGCAAATATTCTTGATTCATAAAGTCACCAACTTCATATAGTGAATAAAGGTGAAGACTTTAGGCTAAAAATATCATTTTTATTATATATTGATAATAAAAATGATACCTTTATTTCAAGAGTAAAAGAAAATGCAAATTTCATGCTAGAATAAATAAAATGGTGTGAAAATGATATATTAATAATAAAGTAAAATAAATTTTATAAAATAGAATTCTCTACAGTGATATTTGTTCAAGAAGATAATTTTTACTATAGACATATGGACTTTATTAGTTGAAATGAGAAATTATGCATAAAAATGAAATAAAATTTCAAAGATGAATGCAAATGGGTATGCCCTAAAATGTCAAAAAATGCAATGATCACATAAGTTTGCTAATAAGCAAATAAACACTTCCAAAATACAAATCAACTCATCACATCACCAAGATCACAACTTCAACATAAATATTACCACAATAAATAAAAATGCATGTAATACAAAAAAAGATGAAATGATGAGGATGATATGAGATAATAATAAAGATAAAAAGAGAATAATAATAAAAATAAAATAAAAAAGAAGGTGAAGAAATGGAGCTTTGAAGAAAACAAAAATAAAATAATAATTACAAATACTATAATAAATAGCAACAAAATAATTTATAAAATAGAGAAAATAAGAAGGAGATGAAGAAAGAAATAATAAATACATAAAAATAGAATTTTTTAAATAAAAGAAAAATAAATATGATAAAAATGTAAATTTTATTAAAAATGATTATTAAGGCCCGCAAAAATTACCCTTGGTGTGTGCTTTGACAAAGTAAGAGTCAGGTTTGGATTTTTTGGATGCTAAAAATTCTAAGAAAATAAAAATAAAACAGGTTCAGGTGTGTAGGTAGTTTCAATTTCCATCAGTCATTCACTTTGTGTAGGGGTTTGAGGCTCTCAATCAAAGTGGTTTTGGTGATTTTTCTTTAAAAAGTATTTAAAATTTCCTAAAATAATCGTCTAGTATTAAAATATTCATTGTAAATTCTCTAAAAAGTCCTTTGAAAATGAAAAATGATTAATTTATAGAAAACTGAACCCACTAAGATGATCCACAGGCGTGGGCCAAATAATCCATGCACATGGATTTTATCCTCGCACGTGGGTCAAATAATCCATGCGCATGGATTCTATCCAATCGCATGGATAATTAATCCATATGTGTGGATTAAAGAGTGGCGCGAGTTTTTAAAACCCACGCGCGCTCTTTAATCCACAGTGTTTTTGGGTTGCTTTCTGGGTTATGTTTTTAAATCTATACAGTCCCGGGATCATTTGGGCCCACTAGGTCCAGTTGGCGAGTTTTATAGGGTTCTTAGGACTTTTCGTGCGTTTAGATGCAATTCAGTCTCTAAAATAGTTAACTGGACCTTTAGAAGCTTCGGTTTAGCCCCTTAAAGCCTTGATTTAGGGTTTTTGAGTTTCGATTTTGCACACTCAAGTTTCAAAATAGAACCCTTATTTGGACATTTAGAAAAGAGGTTTGTTCTTTTGAGCTACTGGTTCAATGATTTGGGCTCCTGTAAGTGATCGGGTGTTCGGTTCATTGATTTGGTTGCTCCGCTAATAGTTTTTGACGTTTGTTACTTTGGAAGCATGCTACGGGTAATCTTTTGAGAGGTTATCCTCTTTTAGGTCGATAGAAGACTTTTGTCATCAGACTGTTTTAGAGGACTGCTGAAAACTGGGTGTCAACAAGTAGCCAACTAAATTTGTAACTTTTTGTTTTTTATTTTATTAACTAGAACCAAATTCCATGGTTTGTAGTCCCTTTAATATACCTCAAGATCCTTTATGCAGAACTAAAATGAAGATCATTGGGACTATATATGAATCTAACAAGTAGACTTACAGAAAATATAATTTCAGGCCTAGATGTTGATATATATAACAAGCATCCAATCAAACTTCTATATAAGCTCACATTTGTTGCATCATGCTCATAATCTTTGCACAACTTGACATTGGACATTAATGGAGTGCTTACTTCCTTACAATTCTCTATATGAAACTTCTTTAAAATTTACTTTGCATATTTGTGTTGAGAGATAAAAATACCTCTCTCGGTTTTCTCAACCTCCAAACTAAGGAAATACACCATTTCACTAAGATTAGACATTTGAAACTCACTTTTCATTTGATCTTTGAACTAGTTAATATTGTCATTACTGCTTTCGGTCACTAGCAAATCATCAACATATAATGAGACAATTAAAATTTCATAATCAATGGCTTTAACATACAATATTACTTCACTAGAGCTTTTCCTGAATCCTAAATGCTAAAAGAACTCAACTATTTTGTTATATACCAGGCCTTGGGTGCCTTTTCATGCCATAAAATGCCTTTTTTAATAGACAAACTTTGCCTTCATTGCTTGCATGAACAAAACCTATACATACAACTTCATTAATTTTGCCATTGAGGAATGCAAACTTAACATCTAATTGATGAATTTTCCACTGCAACTGTGCTACCAATATAAGTAACAACTTGATTGTATCAAGCTTAGACACTAGTGCAAATGTCTTAGAGAAATCATTTCCAAACTCCTGTGCATATCCTTTAACAACGTGCCTTGCTTTCAACTTGTTCATAGAACCATCAGCCTTCAACTTTAATTTGTAAACCCATTTCACACTAATTGCCTTTCCATCAGCAGGCCTATCAATTAGAATCCATATTTGATTCTTATGGATTACATCAAGCTCCTCCTGCATTGCATTTCTCTAACCAGAGTTTTTGATAGTTTCCTTAAAGAAGGAGGCCTCCAACACGACTATGTTACTTTTTCATAGATCTCAGCAAGAGACTTAGTACCTCTAATAGCATAATCTTTATCTTCCTCGGCTTGTGGAATAGTTGCAACTTATTTTTAATGCTCAAGCATTTTAATTTTTCTCTCATGGCTCTTCACTTCTCCTTTCTCCCAATTCTAAGTAGTTTTTCTCATCAATGCTCACTTCTCTACTGATGAGGTTTTATTGCTTAAGGGATTATAAATTTTGTATCCCTTCATGTTGGTGCTATAACCAATTAGTACTCCAACCTCAAACCTTGCATCAAGCTTCCCTCTTTTGATTGAGGAACAAGCACATGGTAAATGTTACCAAACACTCTAAGGTGACTAACAGAAGGTTTGAAGCCAAACCAAGCTTTAAATAAGGTCATGCCATCAACTGATTTAGTAGGAAGCCTATTTAGAAGGTGTACTATTGTGTTAACTCCTTTGGCCCATAGATGTTTTGACAAATTCTTTTTAAACAAGAGACCCTGGTCATCTTTATGATCGTTTTATGTTTTCTTTCACTAACTCCATTTTGCTCTGTGGAGTGTAGACTATTGTAAATTGTTGTTGTATACCTACTTGCTCATAAAAACTTTGAAACACATTAGACTTGTACTCAGTGCCATTGTTAGATCTCAATATTTTTAACTTTGCACCATTTTAGTTTTCAACCCAAGACTTAAAATTTCAAAAAATAGAGGCTACTTCAGACTTTTGTTTCAAGAAATAGACCCAACACATCATAGTGAAATCATCAATGAATATAATATAATACAAATTATCATTTAGTGATGGTGTACTCGTGGGACCACATAGGTCAGTATGAACAAGTTGTAACTTTTATAAGCTCTCTAAAAGTTTGAAGGAAAAGGTTTTCTTGTCTACTTTCCCTTCTCACAAACCTCACACACACCTTGTTGTCTTTAAACTAAAGGTAGATTACACATTATCACGACTCGAACCCCAAGGGCACGTGACTGACCATAGAGAATAGGAAAGCGTGAAGCTTCCAAAACCTGTAGTAAGCCTTAAGAAATTTTTCATAGTCAAATTAACCAATTTTAAGAAAATTTGATAGAGTTTCCTCTGTATCGGGATAAAACCAAAACCTGAAAAATGCAAATAACACTTCCAATATAATTTTTTGTTCAACACTACTTCCCAACAACTCCAATAATCAATCATATTCCACGAGGCAATATTTAAAAAACATTAAATCACAGTTACAAGTTATACAAAAGAATCTACTAATGTAGTGTCTATAATTCAAGTACATGATACATATATCATATACATCTACATAAGATAGCCAGAGAAAAAGAAACCTAGCATAGAAGACAAAACTACCAGACTGTCTGTGAGGTCCTGAAAAAATAAAATTGAGGGGAATCAGACCTCGCTGGATGAATTAATATTATAAAATGCATGTTGGTTTTAAAATACTTATTTAAAACCAATAAAAACATTAAATAAATAAATATTTAAAAGTCCTTTATTTTGTTAAAAATAATCCTTTATTTCGTTAAAAATCATTTTTACAAAATATCTTTCTAGAATTCCTCATACGAAAATCATACGAATTAAATTATTAGTGAAAATTATTGTAGAACCCTAAACCTCAATTTTTCTATCGATGTCCCAAGAGAACAAGTTCAACCAAGGTGCATCTCAATTATGGCCCAAGAGAACAACTTCCACCAAGCTCAAAATAAATATTGTCCCAGAGAACAAGCTCCATCAAGCTCATACACATAATGCCTAAGAGAACAAGCTCCACTGAGCCTAATTCATAACACTACCTAAGAGAATAAGCTCACCCGAGCCAATAACCAATACACATCATACCCAAGATTTAACCAATGCGCACGTGGTCTTGGTGAGACTCACCAGGTAGCACGTTCTACCATTTTCTCCAAAACATTATTTACTTTATTGACAAATAAAATATAATAAAATAAAACAAACTAAGGCATCTTCTCAAAAATTCTCGTCAATAATAAAATAAATTAATAAATCATTATGCCATATTTATTTGAATAATTAAAATATCATATTTCATGGCATAAAATACCTAGTTTATGCATAATTTCAACAAATATTTTATAAAATTAACTCACAGGTGGAGTGTGTTGGCCAACGCGTCCTCGGCTGCCTATGCTATGCACCTTTAGCTCCCGAACTCTCTAAACAATCAAAATATTTATTGGATAAATAGTTTTAAATAAATTCCTTAAAAATCTAAGAAAAATTATAAAAATAAGGAATTATCAAAATAAGCTTACGAATACAATAAATTATTTATTTTGAGGCTGAAAGAATATTTTTGATGAATTAAACTAATTTATATAGAAATAAATAATTTCATCTATAGCCATTCCAGAAATTTTTATCTCAAAATCCGTAAGAAATTAGATCTAACTTCAGTTACGAAAATTGATCACCATAATTTATTCTATTTATTAAAAATAAAATCAAAATTTTTTGGGTTAATTACTATTTATCATCAGAATTCGGGTGGGACCATCGGATTCTCACTGGAAACACAACACCCGAACAAACCACAAATACCAATGTATTTCCAACAATTAATAGAACACATTTACAGCCTCAAATCACCAAATACTCACAGAATAAAGAGATAACAAATTAAAAGGAAAATTACCCAAAAAATCACTAAATATTCTACTGGTGGAGATCAGATGCAAGGCTAGTGTCTAAGAACTCCTGGGATGATGGGAACAAGCTACCATCGGTAGCTTTCGTTTATCGGTGATGAGATGAATTTTACAATGCTCACAACTTGAGTTGAAATTTTTAAAATTAAAATTGACTTTTTTCGAGCCTTATATGTAGAAATAGACACCACCAATGCTAGAGGACATCAAGAAATATATGTGGTTAAAATTTCATGTTGATCGGATGTCGTTTGAGTGGTTAACAAAGAAAAGAAGAAATTCAGGGACTAAAATGGATATTTGTTAGATCACAGCCCTTCCCTCTCGTTGCAGCCCCAAAACTCTACTTATATTCATTCATTTTTGTCTTATTCTTAGCAGCTAAACGTAACTTAAATCCATTTGAGCAACCATATACTACTTGCAACTGAAAACAACCTTAAGCAACTTCCGTTGACTAGCAACCAACAACCACAAAATGACCCCAAAGAATAATAAAACAACTCATCTACTACACACCCTTAACAACCTTACAACCTCAAGCAACCTCCATTCACTACACAACCAAATCAACACAAAACAACCACTATCAACCTCCATCAACCCAACAACCAAACAACCACCAATTAACCATAAAACAACCATCA